>VUQS01023549.1:2389-15351 GCA_015108495.1 Heterochromis multidens | reverse complement strand
CTAGTATCAAGCCCAGATAAATAGGGAGGGTTATGTCAGGAAGGGCATCCAGCATAAAGACTGGTGGCCAAATCAATCATGTGGATCACAAAGAATGAGATTTCCATACCACATTGGGACCAGGTTAACAACGATTGCCGCCAGTGCGATTGGCCAACAGGATGCTGGTGGAAACTGTGCTACTGATGGCTGAAGACAAAGGTGGAAAGGGGAAGGCGTGTTAGGAGGCAGCAAGAGAGAAGGAAAGGTAGGTTCTTCCTCACCCCAAGGCAGGGAGATCGGGCCATTTGGTCAGTTTCATGATCAATAGTAGGCATACTATTGATCATGAAACTGACCAAATGGCCCATTGTTAGTCAATGGTGCTGGTTTCGGTCATTATACTATGTACTGTTTATAAGGCTGGGGAAGTCTGCAGTCAGCTGAGACTGAAGAAGTTACCAGTTGGCAACGAAACGTTTCTCCCACTAAAAAACGCTACATCCAGATGAACAGATTCAACTTTTTGGGATTCTTTTACCTGGATTATTGAGCATGCATCAACAAGAAATTGAAAGTATTGTTGTAGGGTCTTTACCTTTCAAAATAAAGCGACTTGAGGCGACTGTTGATTTGGCGCTATATAAATAAAATTGAATTGAATTGAATTGAATTGAAAGTTGTTGGTCCAGATGACTAACCTGTAGAGGTATGGAGGTGTCTAGGAGAGAGGTCAGTGGACTTTTTGACCAGACTGTTTAACACAGTCTTGGAGAGTAAGAGTACACCTGAGGAATGGAGAAGTGTACTGCTACTGATTTTCAAGAACAAGGGTGATGTGCAGGGCTATAGTAACTACAGATGGATGAAGCTGGTGAGCCATAACATGAATATATGACAGAGTTGTTGAAGCTAGGCTGAGAAGAGAGGTGACGATCAGTGAGCAGCAGTATGGCTTCATGCAGAGAAAGAGCACTACATATGTGATGTTTGTTTTGAGAGTGTTGATGGAGAAGTATAGAGAACGTCAGACGGAGTTACACTGTGACTTTGTGGATATAGAGAAAGCATATGATAGGGTGCCAAGAGAGGAACTGTGGTACTGCATGAGGGAGTCAAGAGTGGCAGAAGTACATTAGGGTGGTGCAGGACATGTATGAGGACAGTGAGACAGTGGTGAGGTGTGCGGTAGGAGTGACAGATGGGTTCAAGATGGGAGTGGGATTACATCAGGGATCTGCTCTGAGCCCCTTCTTGTTTGCAGTGGTGATGGACAGGTTGACAGATGAGGTCAGGCAGGAGTCTCTGTAGACTATGATGTTTGCACAACACACTGTGACGTGTAGTGAGAGTAGGGAGCAGGTGGAAGACAGCCTGGAGAGCTGAGGGTATGCATGGAGAAAAGGGGAATGAAATAAGTAGAAGCAAGAAATACATGTGTGTGAATGAGAGGGAGACAGGTGGAAAGGTGAACATGCAAGAAGTAGAGATAGTGAAGGCAGATGAGTTTAAATACCTGGGGTATACCATCCAAAGCAACAGACAGTGCACAAAAGAGGTGAAAAAGAGAGTGCAGGCAGGGTGGAAATGAGTGTGGGGTGATTTGTGACAGAAAGAGCAAGAGTGAAAGGGAAGACCTGCTATGATGTATGGTTTGGAGATGGTGGCACTAACAAAAGACAGGAGGCAAAGCTGGAGGTCACAGAGTTGAAGATGTTAAGATTTTCATTGGAAGTGACCAGAATGGACAAGATTAGAAATTAATATATCAGAGGAAAAGCTCAGGTTGAGCATTTTGGAGACCAAGTTAGAAAGGTTGAGATGGTTTGGACATGTGCAGAGAAGGGATAGTGGATATAATGGACAAAAGATGTTGAATGTGGAGCTGGCAGGCAGGCAGGAGGTTCATGGATGTGGTGAAGGAGGACATTCAGAGGGTTGGTGTGACAGAAGAGGATGCTGGGGGTAGGGTGAGATGGAGGCAGATGATATGCTGTGGTGACCCCTAAAGGGAGCAGCCCAAAGAAGAATAAGATCAGATATCGTGTGGACTGTCATAATACTGTTGAAGCAGAGCTGAAATGATTGTAAAAAATCAATAAAAATGTTATTGTTCAAGTCATTTGAATTTTCTGTTCTTTTTTTCTTTTGGGCTGTTGGTTATATACAGTGCATCCAGAAAGTATTCACAGCACTTCACTTGTTCCACATTTTCTCATGTTACAGCCTTATTCCAGAATGGATTAAATTCATTCATTCATTCAGGCATTCATTCATTCATTTTTCACCTCAAAATTCTGTACACAATACCCAATAATGACAAAGTGAAAAAAGTTTGCTTGAAATTCTTGCAAACTTATTAACCCTCTGGGGTCCAGGGTGTAATTGGCTGTTTTTGACAACTTTTGAGTTTACCTTTATATTTCACCTTTAAAAACTGTTTACCTTGCCTTGTCTGGTATCATTTTTTTCAGCACAACCTCACATCTGGCTGTACAGTTATTTTTTCATTTTGAAATACTGTATTAACACAATGCACCTAAAATCACACAAAAAACATAGAATCAGAGTAGAAAAAAGTTACTTAACGAATCATTTTCATAACTCGAAATGCAAATATAAATTGTACATTTCAAAAACTTATGTACAAGTTTTGCAAATAACAAAGTTATATACGACTATTTACATAAAAATGCAGGCAATTCCTCAGGTGTTTTTACTACTATTTACAACTATATACAAAACAGTCAGGTGTCACAAAAAGATGCCACACAAATTATTTGTGCCACTCCAAAAAATAGTTCCTGTCCACCACAAACCAGAGGGGCACATCACAGGCCTGAAACTTACAGGGTGTATCACTCCTCCTGTTGTCCACCTAGAGACAGCGTGTACATTTGAGTCTGCCTTTAGTGGCTTTGGCCAAATCTCGCGGGTTGCCATACAATTTTTTGATTGGTTGATGTGGTGAATTTTTCCACCAACAGGAAAGGGGTTGCTATGGGGTTTGTTTTTCGCTCACAAGCAGAAAGTGCTTGCAAGTGCTTTCCTTAGAAAATCCAGTTTTTACCATGTCTTCGTGCACTAAACATGACGGCAGTATTCAGAAAAAAGTATGGCGTAAATTATTTACCATAACTCTGGTTTTACTTGGCCTATCAGCACAATTTAAAAACTGCTATGTATTTTGAAGTCTGCACTTTTGACACAAGTTGAAGCAAAGACTCAACGAGACTGTTTCTTGCTGTTACATCATCTTAAATTAGCGATGTCATTTGGATGCGCCAGCGCGTCCGTTGACCCCAGAGGGTTAAAAATAAAAAACAAAAATATAACACGTACATAAGTATTCACAGTGTTTGCCATGATACTCATAATTGAGCTCAGGTGCATCTTGTTTCCATACCTGTCTATATAAGATTCCATAGTTGACAGTGCATGAAGTAGTTGACCATAAAGTCCAAGGAATTGTCTGTAGACCTCTGAGACAGGATTTTATGGAGACACAGATCTGGGGAAGGGTACAGAAAAATTTCTGCAGCGTTGAAGGTCCCAGTGAGCACAGTGGCTTCCATCATCCTTAAATGGAAAACGTTTGGAACCACCAGGACTCTTCCTTGAGCTGGCCAGCCAATCTGATCAATCGAGGTAGAAGGGCCTTAGTCAGGGAGGTGACCAAGAACCCGATGGCCACTCTGACAGAGCTCCAGCATTGCTCTGTGGAGAAAGGAGAACCTTCCAGAAGGACAAACATTTCTGCAGCACTCCACCAATCAGGCCTGTATTGTAGAGTGGCCAGACGGAAGCACAAGGCACATGACAGCCCGCCTGGAGTTTGCCAGAAGGCACCTGAAGGACTCTCAGACCATGAGAAATTAAATTCTCTGGTCTGATGAAACAAAGATTGAACTCTTTGGCTTGAATGCCAAGCATCATGTCTGGAGGAAACCAGGCACCGCTCATCACCTGGCCAATACCAACCCTACAGTGAAGCATGGTGGTGGCAGCATCATGCTGTGGGGATGTTTTTTGGCTGCAGGAACTGGGAGACTAGTCAGGGTCGAGGGAAAGATGAATGCAGCAATGTACTGACACATCCGTGATGAAAATCTTCTCCAGAGTGCTCAGGACCTTGGGCTGGGGTGAAGGTTCATCTTCCAAGAGGACATATATATATTTTATTATATTTTATTTTTTTTTATAAATTTGCAAGAATTTCAAGCAAACTTTTAGAAACTTGAAAAATGAATTCAGTCTATTTTGGAATAAAGCTGTAACATGACAAAATGTAAAACAAGTGAAGTGCTGTGAATACTTTCCAGATGCACTGTAAAGCAGCAATGTGATAATTTGAGCTCTGGGACTATTTTCTAAATTTTTACAAACCATTCTTATTAGGTGGGTGCAGAGACTGACAGACACTATTCATGGTTTTAAACAGGGCTTTTAAATCTAAATTCAAAACATATTTAGTGTACAAGTACACCAGACCAGTTTGAAAAAACATTAAACAAGCAGCTTAGCCAAATCCACAGCTAACCAGTTTATGAGCTGCATGACCTTTGTAAAAGCCCAGATCATTTTCAATTGCCTGACACTAACACAACATAGAGTAAAACAACCAGTCATGACAGAATAGAGCAACCCCATCATAAAAGCTCAGGACACAAAAAATAAAAATTGTAATTTTTAAATTTTTACATTTCACACTGAAATTAGCATGCAAAAAAGTAGATTTTGTTTATCTCCAAATAGATAAATACTTTCATAAATGACAGGGGGAAAAGTCGCCAGCATCACTAAGGGATCAGATTTTACTGGCTGAATTAGGTTATTCTTGTAGAAGTGTGTGGTGGGATTTTTTTCTTATAGCTGAGAGGTTTGCTGGACGAGGATCTGAGCAAAACAGTGCATTGTTATTTGCAGTTTATGCATCAGAATCTATCCAATAACCCACATAACCACCACAGACAGTGAAGTTAAGATAACAAACATTTGAAATATTGGAAAGTCTTGTTATTCTTAATGGCAACATTGGTTGATGATTCTTCGGCTGCATCTTTGGCCAACTTTTATGTGCTGTGTCACAATGCAGGTAGAATTTATTTATTTATTTATTTTTTAATCCCCCCACCATCCACGACTATTTCTCACAGGAGCCAAGGTTAAGCAGACTCAGGCCAGCCAGACACACACATACACACAGGCCATTCACTCACCCACTTACACATACCCACATACCAACTACATAAAGACACACACCCATCCACATCGAGCCCCTCCCCCAAATGCGGGCGAGCGGATGCCTCCCCGAACCAGCAGTGAACCTTGGATGCAGCAAGCCCACCAGTCGACCCCTGCACCTGGTAGGGTGTAGGAAACAGGGTGTAGGAAGACCCGCCCACTCCCAGTCACTGCTGAAAGTGATATGTTGGGTGCATGTGTTGGTGTGTGTGAGTGTATGAAGTCTAAAGGATGAGTATGAGTGTGTGAAAACTAGAGTGCTATTAATTCTTGTTTGCAGTGGTGATGGACAGTTTGACAGATGAGGTCACAAAGCAGGTAGAATTTACAGTGCTTAACAAATTTATTAGACCACCACACAATGTAAGTTTATGGCAGAGCTGCCTTAAATTAAAAGTATTGGTAATTACCAAAATCATTTTTTATGTTTTTATAATGGTTAAATCACCAGTATGCACAAGCTCTTTAATTAAAATATTTTAAATGCAAAAATATTTATTATTATTATTATTGTTGTTATCTATGGATTTTCAAATTTAATGTTTTACAAAAAAGTTGAAAAAATAGTAAAGCACATGATTATTTTTGATTAAGATGCCAAATTACAATTACCCTGAACAGAAAAAAATCTGTTTTAGTGGTGGTTTGTTAAGCAGTGTAAATATTTAGTAACTTTTCTCTTTCATATAACAATGTTTGAATTAACATTCATGTTAATATTGCTTTTCAGCATCTTGGTCCAAAACCTCCCTCCCTATATCTCAACCCAAGAAGACCAACGTCTTCTTGGGTTGAGATGTAGTGACTGCTATAGCATATTCACATTTTTTTAATGAAGCTTATGCGTAAGTTCAATAAGGAAGATCTGTCATCACTCATCTACCTGCTTTCCTGGGTGTTCGGCTGCTGGTCTGTTCTTTACATCACTACCACTTTCCCACGCTGTCATTCTCATTACTGACATCATTACTCTAGTTCAATCATCTTCTTGCCCAACTTTCTTGAACCAATCAGTCGCCACATGTGTGGTTTAAGTCTGTCCTCTCCGTCTTTCTCCCTTTCAGACTCTCATTTGTGCAACCCACCTCCTCCCCATTGCCTCACAGACACCTCACTTAGAGCTCCTTCCAAGCCTCAGTCTTCATATTCACCACCACCAGCATCTAGACTCCAGGGGTCCTGTACTAAATCCTATCACCGCTGGGATTCCATTCTGTTGTGAATTCTTATGTGAATTCTTATGTTTAAACCCGACTAACTGCTTCTGTTCTTCCTTACATATCACACTGATGCTTAAGCATCATGGTCATCAGTCATCAGTTTTAACCCTGTTCAGTGATGTTTTTTTTCCTCCCATAGATTAAAATAGAAATCACTCCAGTACCATAGTACCATGCACTATACCTGTTTTTTGCCACTTATTTATTTATTTATTTTTTAGTATGTCTATAGGTTGTGCCATGGTCCTTTTGGGTAGTGTGCAGACATTTAACCCTCAAAAATATTTGAGATGTAAATAAAAATTATACTATCTTGTGCAAAGGTAGCCCAGTAAAATCCATTGATGACATTTGTTTATGTGCAGGAAATATTTTGTCCAAGTTCTGAATAATTACTGTTTTCCAGCCCTGCTCTGAATAGTGTACAGGCCAGTATTAATTACACAGCAGTTTATACATGGTAAATGTGCATGTACAAACAGATCTGCTGTTGTGTCATCAGATTAACCACAGTTGTGTGCAGAGACATATTGTGTATGTGAATGAGTGTATACATGTGTGTGAGTGAGGCCTGGATGCAGCCGAAGGCTGAGTTGACCTTGAGGAGCGCCGTTCATCACAGTAGGAAAAGGGAACCAAGCAGAGACACAAAGCCTTATCGGATGAAAATACTCTTGTTGTCGGAAATAGCTGAAAGTGCTGATGCCAGAACTCCACTGTAGTTTTTCACAGCATCTGCAATTTGAGTCACTCAGTGGCTCAATGCTCAGATTTCTTTGCCCTGATGCAGTATTTTAACACACTTTGTGAACTTTCTGTTGGGTTTATGTTGGGTAATGCTACTACAGTGAGGACAACCTTGTCAAAATGTAATCACACCTGCATAAAGCAGCATTACTGTAGTTATAGTGTTTATGAATCTACAGCTGAAGGTAAAATGTCTCCAAGTGCAGTGCTCGGCTCAAGGAAAAGCTCACTGATAAATGATTCAGCTGAACAGAAGCCTTCGTTCACTCAAGTGCAAGGACTAACGTTGCAGTCTCAATTAAGAGTTCTTGTCAGAAAGAAGGAATAACTGGATGACACTATGCTTACACTCAAGGAGCAAAGCTAGTTCAGGTGGGCAAGTCCAGTTATATTGCAGACATACACAGCATGTGTCAGCATGCCACAACTGTCCAAATTAACAGTACTGGTAATTACCAAAATCATTTTTTGTGTTTCTGTAATGTTAAATCCACCAACATGCGCAAGCTCTTTAATCAAAATTATATTTTTAAAGACAAAATATATTTATTGTTATCCATCAATTTTCAAATTTACTGTTTTACAAAAAAAAGAACAAACAGAAAAAATAGTAAAGCACATTATTATTTTTTGATTAAGATGCCAAATTACAGTTGTTTACTTGCATTCCTGAACAGAAAACTGAGTTTTAGTGGATGGATATTATGCTTGATTAATTTCCCCCTAATTTCTCTGCCACCAGTTCACCCTCAGGAAGGGCTTTTAGTACAGGAGGCAACACTGTTAGCAGCAAAAGAACAGTTACTAAACCTGAAGCCATAAACAGGCTGGTCTTCTTAGCCAAATACCTGTAGTATGTAAAATAAATGTGTGCATGTAACAGGAAGAAAGCCCAAGTTATTATTTCAGATACTGTTCACAAATTGATGGAGAATAATGCTAAATATTTAGTGCAATTGTTCTCAAAACGTCAGACAAAAAAATCATAAACTTCCTGATGTTTAAGGAAAGGTTTGTTTTATTACTTTTATTTAAAGTTTATTTTTGCTTGAAGATTTTTAAAGAGTTAGAGACTAGAGGTATATAGTTATTGCAGCCAGTGATGCAGACTTGGCTCGCATTGTTTTATGTTTGCACTTTAGCATATTTATACTGTTAAACTTGTTTTATACTTTTTTTTTTTTTTAGATTTCCTTGTTAATTTGAGGTATAGGTGCAATTATTCAGATCTGTTTGATTAGATAATTCTCTATGTCATATTTTTATTTGAAGATTTTTAGGAGGTGGAGAAGAGATTGCAGACAGTAATGTAGACTTGATATGCATTATTTTATGCTTGTACTTAAACATATTTGCACTGTTATACAATACAGCACATTGTACAAGATGCTAGTTTAGAATACTAATATGAATCTATATCTATATCGATAATTATCGAAATCGTTCAATACAGAAAAAAATATTGTGATAATATTTTTGTCCATATCGTCCAGCTGTAGTTCAGAGTCACCTGATCCAGCCCTAACTATAAGCTTTATGAAAAAGGAAAGTTTTAAGCCTAATTTTAGAAGCAAAGAGCATGTCTATCTCCAGAATCCAAACTGGGAGCTGGTTCCACAGGAGAGCAGCTCTGCCTCCCATTCTACTACATTTACCCTCCACATCACTTACAGGACAGGCAGTAGAACACTAACATCTGTTTTAGCCTTGTGCTACAAGGACAGATAAAAAAAATCTTTAATTACTGTCTTATATTTAGATTTTGATTTATTGAGCACTTCACTTTTTTGTCACCCTGCTGGGCGAGCAGGCAGAACGGACACCCAAGTTTGTGAATGTAGTAACTTGACATACTTAACATACTGCATGTCTTTCTCCCTTCACCCCCAACTGGTCGCGGCGGATGGCTGCCCCTCCCTGAGCCTGGTTCCGCCGGAGGTTTCTTCCTGTTAAAAGGGAGTTTTTCCTTCCCACTGTTGCCAAGTGCTTGCTCATAGGGGGTCGTTAGATTGTTGGGGTTTCTCTGTATTATTGTTGGGTCTTTACCTTACAATATAAAGCGCCTTGAGGCGACTTTTGTTGTGATTTGGCACTATATAAATAAAATTGAATTGAACTGAATTGAATTGAATTGAATTGAGAACAAAGTAACATAGGACTTTTAAATTGATACCATAGGTGTATCTACTAAAAATCTATGAAAAGTTTGAATCTCTGTGACTTCAACCTTAAGGTCCAGTTTACAGAAAATCTTGTGAATGTGATAACTTGAGAAAGAAGTCACCTAGGATTTTCAAATTCATACCATAGGTGCATCTACTAGGAGGGTGAGGGGTAGCACTGGCAGCTGCCAGTATTTTTTCTATTTAAATTGAGTTCCTTCTGTTGTGTAATTTTTACCTTTCTGAGTGATTTTGTTTTATGATATTGTGTTTATTTTATTGAGCTAGGTTGTTTTTCATGATTTAATAAAGTATATCCTTTGGAAACTGTAAGAACCACAAGTAATCCTGCAATGTCAGAGTGAAATGTTCTAGTGATAATACAAAACCTGATCAGTCAGTACGTTTTATGTGAGGTGAAGGATCCATCCAGCCATCCATTTTCTTCTTCTTATCTAATTCAGGGTCGCGGCGGACCAGAGCCTATCCCAGCTGCCACACTGGACAGGTTGCCAGTCTGCCGCAGGAAGGATCTTAAATTCAATTCTGGATTTAACAGGGAGCCAGTGAAGAAAAGCTAATACTGATCTCTCTTTCTAGTCCCTGTTAGTAATCTTCAGACAGCATGTCATTATGTTCAGGGATGTCTGTCACTTGGACTGACATTTGTCAAATACAGCATATCTGTGACTTTTATCGAAAACCCCTAATGACTATGGTGCTCTCCTTACTTTCAAGCTAGCACTAGTACTAGTAAAACATTCCATCTGCCAGTAAGTTCAGAGCTGACCTAAATCTCTTAGAGAAGCTATTTGTCATTTGTTAGGTTGCTGTCATTATGGATAACAGTAATGTGCTTAGCTTTTTAATAGCTATAAAAACCAGTGATGTAGCTGGCTGGGCATGAAGTTATTTATCCTCACATCCTCTGATCTACAAGAGGGTATAAAAAGATCTTAACTCTTACAGTAAGAGGATGTGAACTAAAAATCAATACCAAATTGTTCTGAGTTATAATATTTGTAATAGATTTTATATGGTTAACTCTATTTGGTGAAGTCACATTATTTGGGGAGGTGTGAAAAAAGGTTAGTTTTAAGTGGACTCTAAGTGTGTGAGAGCGATAGGTGTTTTGGTTCTAAAAGCATAGATATAATGTTTTTTCTTTAGTTCAGTCAAATTTTATATCTATAGCATTAGTTCACAACAACAGTCATCTCAAGGCCTTACCTGAAGAGCTGACATCGGAGTGGGTGTGGAAACTCTACGTGAGATTAGAATTTCTGAACTGGATGAGCACATATGCTGTAACTGTGTTCACCTGTTCTTAATGTAGAGTGTTGTTCCACAATAAATGTATCTATATTGTTGTACTCTTCATCTGTATCTTTTGATCTGTTATTTTTGGACAAGGGCAAACCTGTCTCATCATAAATTCTAACATTAAACTATTCTGTGATTAAACTTCTCTATCCTGGTAGAAGGGCTCTTTCCCAGAGTAACTATAGGGCATTATCATATGTTATGGCCTTCATAGTCACAGGTGATAAACCGTTTTTTTTTTCAACTCGTATTTAACAACATCACGGGCAGCATGGTGGGACAATGGTTAGCACTGTTGCCTCACAGCAAGAAGGTCCTGGGTTCGACTCCACCATCTGTGTGGAGTCTGCATGTTCTCCCCGTGTTTGCGTGGGTTCTCTCTGGGTACTCTGGCTTCCTCCAAATCCAAATACATTCAGTTAGTGGGGTTAGGTTAGTTGATGATTCTAAATTGCCCATTGGTGTGAATGTGAGTTAGCCCTGCGACAGACTGACGACCTGTCCAGAATGAACCCTGCCTCTCGCCCTATGGCAGCTGGGATAGGCTGCAGTCCCCCCCCCCGGCGCCCCTAAATTGGATAAGCGAAAGAGAGTGGATGGATTTATCAATATCATCATCATCAAAACATTAAATGAAGCAATATTCTTTCCTAAGAATTGCATTCTTCAGTAGTGATCCAGACACTGAAGATCACTGAAGCTGTATTAGTAGTGTAAGTCAACTCCTAAAGACATCTCATGTCAATTTTCCTTTAGTACACTTTTCTATATGTTCCATTTTATCAAGCTGCTATGCACTAATTGAACTAGAACAGCAGGTTACAGCCACTGTGTCAGTGTGGGAAAGAAAAGCTTTGCACTTGTTGCTGGCATCTCATGTAGTAAGCAGATATGATTTTATAACACATCCTGGTTTTTCATTCACATCCTTTTTTTTAAAAAATAGTATAATAGCTGTACCGCTTTGATGTAGTGTACAGTTAATTCTGTAAGAACAGCTATCATGATTTTTTTTAAATCTCTTATTAAACAGGTAGCTGTTTGTGTTAGTACTGCTAGTACTAACAATAATGGGTCAGGTAGACAATACAGAGTAGTGGTGATCTAACAGCCAGAGTTAAAAAAAAAATAGCCATTAGATTTACTGAAAAGAGGAGGTATATTTTATAACCACAAAAACAGTCATGTTTAAGTGCCAAATCACAACAACTGTCACCTCAAGGTGCTTCATATTGTAAGGTAAAGACCCTACAATATTAGAAAGAAGAAGAAGAAACCTCAAGCAGAACCAGGCTCAGGGAGGGGCAGCCACCTAACCCACAACCAGCTGGGGGTGAGGGGAGGGAGACAGGACAAAAGACACACTGTGAAAGAGAGCCAGAGATTAATAACAACTAATGATTAAATGCAGAGTGGTGCAGAAGAAGAAATACTCAGTGGGAAGCCCCCAGCAGCCTAAGCCTATTGCAGCATAACTAAGGGAGGGTTAAGGGCAACCAGATCACCAAACTATAAGCTTTATCAAAAAGGAAAGTTTTAAGCCTAATCTTAAAAATAGAGAGGGTGTCTGTCTCCTGAATGTAAACTGGGAGCTGGTTCCACAGAAGAGGGGCCTGAAAGTTGAAGACTCTGCCTCCCATTTTACTTTTGAAAACTCTGGGAACCACAAGTAAGCCAGCAGTCTGAGAGCGAATTGCTCTTTTAGGATAATAAGGTCTTTAAGATAAGATGGGGCCTGATTATTCAAGACCTTGTATATGAGGAGAAGGATTTTAAATTAAATTCTAGATTTAACAGGGAGCCAATGAAGAGAAGCCAATATGGGAGAAATATGCTCTCTTTCTAGTTCCTGTCAGTACTCTTGCTGCAGCGTTCTGGATCAACTGAAAGCTTTTCAGGGAGTTTTACATTCATTCTGAGACATGATGGTTCTAATTTTTGTGATATTGTGCAAATGAATGAACACAGTCCTACATATTTGCTTAGTGTGCTTACTGAAGGACATATTCTGGTCAAAAATGACTCCACGATTCTTCACAGTGTTACTGGAGGCCAAGGTAATGCCATCCAGAGTAAGTATCTGGTTAGACACCATGTTTCTAAGATTTTTAGGGCCAAGTACAATAACCTCAGTTTTATCTGAATTTAGAAGCAGGAAATTAGAGGTCATCCAGGTCTTTATGTCTTTAAGACATTCCTGCAGATTAACTAATTGGTGTGTGTCATCTGGCTTCATGGATAGATAAAGCTGGGTATCATCTGCATAGCAATGAAAATGTATGCTATG
>VUQS01023547.1:8640-30604 GCA_015108495.1 Heterochromis multidens | reverse complement strand
CAATACAGAAGAGCTACCTCATCAGGCCAGGACTCCGCAGTCTATTCACACCTACAGGCCAGTGGCCACTCTTTCAGTGATGAGGATGTACACATCCTGGACAGGGAGGAACGCTGGTTTGAACGGGGAGTCAAGGAGGCCATTTACGTGAAAAGGGAAAGACCATCTCTGAACCAAGGAGGGGGCCTAAGGGTACATCTGTCACCATCTTACAATGCTGTGATTGCAGCCATTCCCCAATCTCTGTGAATGGTACTCATGGCCATTGATCAATTGTCATTACAATTTGCATACTAATGATCATGAAACTGACCTCATGGCCCATTGTTAGTCAATGGTGCTGGTTTCAGTCATTATGCAAATGTACTGTTTATAAGATTGGGAAAGCCTGCAGTCAGCTGAGACTGAAGAAGTCACCAGAGGTGACGAAACGTTTCTCCCACTAAAAATTGCTACGTCCAGATGAACAGATTCAGCTTTTTGGGATTCTTTTACCTGGATTATTGAGCATGCATCAAGAGAAGCTACTTACTAATTTCAGTGCTACAAAATATCAATCATGCACCACATGAATCAAAGCATTTGCGCCTATAAAAAACAGACTTCTTGAGATTTTGTACAGGTCTGCTTCCATTGTGTCATTAATTGTCAAGTTTTGCCAAGACATTATCATAAAATTACTGATCCTGCATGTAATGTGGACACGTGACAGCACTGATGTTTGCATCCATCCTTTACATTACTGCCATCTTGTGGCCGCAGTTGGCTATTGACTGCTGCGCTTGTTTCGTGCTCATAGGAAAGTGTAGCTGTCTCTGTATTACGGGTGTGTCCGTCTCCCGTTAACAATGACTGGAGCTGTGCAAGCTGAGAGGCCAGCAGCTTTTTTCTGGTGGTTTGCAAATGCACATTGTGGATAAACCTCTGATCTTTCACGGTAGCTTGCTTTTCTGTACAAGTCACCACACACTACTGGTAACAACAGAAATTGCAAACAATATTTTCATAGTCTAATATGACCAATATGAAGATACACACATAACTGGATAAGAACAACAAATACATTTTCAATTGATAGATTTATTTATATCTTATTTACCAGAACAGAAATGCAAATACATACAGTTAATTGGACTTGGATCCATTTAACCCAAGAATCTAAAACCAACATCTCCTTATTCTTATTTATCTCCAGAAGTAAACAGCATGTGTGCATGACTGCACGAAAAAGCTCCTACCATAGCCTGTCATGGTGTAATAGTGATACAGCGATTATTTTCCAGTATCATTGTTTAAAAGTAGCTTAATGTAATTTTTAAGAATTCAAGGCAGTTATCACTGTTTCTGCAGTATGACACATTTTAACAACAGGCCGTTGGTAGATGGGATAATGTTCTGAAGTTATTTAAAGTGAATTTAAAAAATATATATAATGTAGTTTGAAATTGACTTAAAGGCACAGGGTTTCACTCAGTTTTGTAGACTCATCATTGTTGGCAGGCACTGAGGTTTCAGATTTCATGTTCAAAAACAATGAATTTTCTTCACATCTTAATTTAAATTAATGGACCATTATTTATAGACATCTTAATTCTTTACCAGTGAACATAAATAATACACTCAGACCCTGGTCTTCCATGTTATAGTAAAAGGTTGATCCACATAAACACCCTTTGAAGTAGCATCTATAATCAGCTCCTGTAAGAAGAGGAAGAGGCGAGACAGGCAACTTAATCCTTTTGTTCATTTAACGTGGGTGTACTTACTTATTTGTAGGTCAGATTTAATAATAAAAAATAAAAAAATTAAAAATAATAATAATAATAATAATAATAAATCTACTTAATTAATTACATTATAATACAGAAACATAAAATATTAGTATCCCAGAAATGTACTGACCTGCGAGTCAAGGTTGTGCTCTGGGGTTATTGGATGTGTCACTCCAGATACAGTTAGGGTAACCTCTGCGATCTCAGTACTGCCTGCACCCCAAACCCTCACCACACCCAGCTTGACCCGATCGGCATCAGCCAGACCATGATGGGCCACCCGACTAGACAAGGTGTTCTACAAATGAAAGTGTTGAAGACAAAGAGGAGGGTTAATAAAAATCAAATATATACAGTACAAAAGATCATGTACTTGATTTGTATCATCGATAAAAAAATATGAATTCCCCTAGTTATCTGTTTTACAGTATTTTGGTAATTGCATGACATGCTGAACAATCTTGAACTTTAGGTTCATGTTCACTTTGCTGGAAATGTGCTTCAGTGAGCTGAGCCATGGAGATTATCCATCAATACATTATTTTTATTCTTTGCTTCGAGTTAGATTTAACATTTTTTTGTTTTGTTATTTCTACCTAAATCACCAAAATTCTTCTTTTGCATGAACAAAAAATCTTTGTACCTGATCAAAATAATATTGTGACTTCATTAGGGTTGCTGACTTGGTGATAGCATAGTACCATCTTTCAATTCTACAAATTGGCTCAGCAGCACCTACATTATCTATTGTGTTACTTTTTTTAATGGTCAGTTATCTGCTTTTAGATGATTATGTGCTAATATATGTTTAAACCACTTAAGCATTTGCATGTGATTTTTTTTTAATAAAAGTGTCAAAAGAATTTTTAAAGTGATAAATTTAAGAACAGCTTATTTCAAATCACCATTCTTTACTAATGTTTCCAACAGTTAGCCTTTGACATCCACTTACTTTGGCCCTTTTGAATGCTACAACATGCATTAACAGTAATAATGATGACAATTTAAAAAAAAAAAGACATGACATGTAGTTGGCCCGTGAACTCACTGATTGTGCTGAAAATGAGGTCAGAAGATATCTGTTGGTCTCCACCGTGTCTGAGGAGAGAAAAGAGGTATGTGACTACACAACAACTGACATAGAGACAATTTAGGGATTCGTGAAAAATTGTGCTGATCCAGATTTAAGTGGATTTTCATTTGACTAAATGGACAAAATAAATCAATGATACAGTAATGTCTCGCACGCAGACAAATCCACAGAGTGATTCATAGTTTATTAAGTGTAAAACACAATAATTAAGTAAAATAGGTAGATAATTGGCTAAAGGTATATAGGTAAATAAGCATAAGGATGAATAATTAATGGGTAGCATGAATAAGTGAACATAGAACTTATAATAAATAAACAAGAAGCACTACGAGAATGCAAACCTCTGCCAAGACAGCTCACTCTCTGGGCAGTATTCACTTTTAAGGGAACAGTATTGTATTTTGTATATACTCATTTTGTTTTCTTTTTTCTTTTTAAATGTACTTTAAGAAGTGTGTAGTGCAGTAAAAACAAGTGCAAAGAGCAGGCTTTTGTTATTTGCCCTGTTGTAACACATTTTAATATACTTATATATTAAAATATATAGTATAATTATTTTTTATTATTTTTTATTTATGTGGCTATAGTACATGTGTAGCATTAATTTTATTGTTTAGTAAAATTTGTTTAAATAATTAGCAATAAATTAAAAAAAAGTTTAAAAAGTTTTTGATCACAAGTTTATTTTGTTTTCTAAAAAAAATAATGCTTATTCAGGAACATTGTATATGTATTCAAATTCTTATGTATTTAAACAGCTATGACTTGTTACTGTCATGTACATAACAAAGTCATAATACAATTAATCAATTATACTAAAAAAGTATCTCATGCCAACATTTTCTTGTCAATCTGAAAACATGTTTTTGTTTTAAAAAGCTCTATATAGGATAATTATCACTTTGAACTCCGATCAATCTATTGACCTTGAAGGAGAGGTCAGAGGTCAAATGTGACATGATATTTTAAGTCTTTATATGGTACTTTCTATATGTTGACAATACGCAACCACACGTAAGAATCATAGTTTTGACCAATAAATCACTGAGTTGACCTTGAAGACCTTGATGGATGTAAGCCAAATTTTAATGGATTGTTAACATAACCCCGCTCTACACCCCTACAAAGTTTTATCAGAATTCATTCCAAACCTTTCAAGCTATCGTGTTTACAGACAGAATGACATGCACACACGGTACTAAAAACATAAACTCCTTGGCGGAGGTAATAAATAAATAAATAAAATGACATGTTTCTCAGTGTGTTTGTGTGTTCAGTGGGTGAGCTGAATAATCTCTCCATAAATACATGTACATATATTAAATGTCAAACTGCATACTATTCGGTGGGTTGGTGGGTGCAGGTGTTCAAGAGTGACCTTTCGCTTACCTATTCCTTCACCATCGTCCCAGAACAATGATCCTTCAGCAGTTCCACTATCACTCAAGGCGACGATCAGTCCTAAAGGATTCTTCCGGCTAAAACAAAAGGGGCAGAAAGGGCTGTAGCAGATTGCTAAAGGACAATGTCTCTTTATACCTGCTGCTGAAAACAAACAGATGCCTGCTGACCTCCTTGCTCTTGGAACAGTTATCACCCCCTGACTGTCTCTCTCTCATCCCCACTCAGACTTGAAAACATTCAAACACACAGGCGATATGGGTTTGCACACATACACACACTTTACACTACACACAAGAAAGGTGCGGACCTGTAGCTGCGTGATCTCAAGCTGTATCAGCCATAAGGTGTGCTTGCTTACCTGTAATATGTAGTGTTCTCTGGTTTCTGCCAGGGTAAGATATAGCCTCCTCTGATATGAAGGTTTATATGGTCCAAGGGTGTTGGCATGTCAGTCATTTTGCCACGCACTCCAACATCTTTGGCCTAATGAAAGAAATAATTACATACTATTGAAGTACTACAAATACTACAGGTACAGGTATGTGTGTGTGTGGTGGTGGAGCTGATAAGGGTGGGGGGGATAACACTATTTAAGTTTTTTTTATGATATTAAGGTGCTCTCTATAGTTGATGAGCTGCAGCTCCTTAATGATGGTGTTAGATACTGTATTTCTCTTGTAAATATTGTTAGGTGACTTTTTGTTGTAGTTGTGATTTTAGCCTGTAAAAACCATTAAGCCATTCAAATGTAGGCACCTTTTAATCAACAGCATTCTGCAAAACCTGGACAGCAAATATTTTATTGTTATGTTGTTTTATTGTTATTGTTATTGCCAAGTACTTACCGTATGGAAGTCATACCAGCGTGCATTAGGAAGATAGCCAATCACATTTGTGACTCCCTGTCAGGAAATCAAAGACAAAGACAATCAGTCCCAACCCTAAAGGTGTAGAACTTTAAAAGAAAAAAAAAGCTGTGTGTGTTACAGCATACCGGGTCAAGTGCGGGGCTGATAAGTAGGGCAGGTCCCCAGAGGAACTGTTTGTAGATTTCCCATGTAGTTTTGTCATCCACAAACCTGCGACACACCAGCACAGAAACCACTGATCCTGACTGAAATGAATGTTACTGTTGCGCTCTCACGCATCCTCAGCCCAGACCACTGTTCAAGTACTCATTGAGAATTCAGGGGGTTTCCAGATGGAAGCCAATTAAACCTGCAGACTCACCCAGCCAGCTCCTTAAATACCATCAGTGACTTTATAAGAGTCACATAAAATGAATCTTATTTTCCAAACAGTTTCACACATTCACAGTTGGAAGTTGCCAAGTGCAGCCACAATCATCTATGCTTGGCCTCTACAGTAAACAGTCATGCAGTGCCTTGCTCAGAGGGCCTTTGAAAGGCAGCTGTTGTGGCAAAAAATAAAATTCTAATTTTCTTAACAGTTCAAGTTATTCTCATGAGTAAATTTCTCAAACTACCCTACCTTACCTCACTACGAAATTCATGGATATTCAAATAAGGTGAGTTTTATCTCCCATATAACTTAACATCTGTAGCCAATCAGGGATGTTTTGTTAGTAACAAACTAACTAGTACTGCTGGCCATTAAAACACACTTGTGTTGAAAACATGTGAAAGTTCCTCCTAAATTACTATTTTTAATCCAGAAACTGCTTCACGTGATATTTCACACTTCTTACTAATGAGAAGCAGTGTAGTATAAAATCAGGTCATCTTGCCAGTGATCAGAACGAGAGATCCATGCTGCTAATAACTCAGTTATTTGATAACGTGACTAAAAGTAATGCTAGCTCCGCAAAGTTATTGTTGAAGATAAGAGTCGTGTGTGTGTGTTGTGGGTTTGTGCTTACTCGTGCAAAAGCGGTCTGATCACAGTGGTTCCTTGTGTATGTGCCTCATACATCAGAGTGTACAGATAGGGCAGGAGGGTGTAACGGATGTTTAGGACATCCCGGCTTGCATCAGCAAATGCTTTATCCCAAGAAACAGGATCTTGTCTCTAAAAGAAAAAATAATGTAAACATTATTATTGAATTATTATTATTATTGAAATATTTAATTAAGTCAATTCATTACTTATTATATAATATATGTATTGGAAAAGAATATTAATGGTTTCTGCTCAGCACCCCACTGCTAGTCTCTTCCTGTGCATATGCCCCTAGTTAGTTAGGTCGTCTTGGCTTCACATTTTAACATAATGGTTACATGTGTACATTTTTCAACATGAGGAGTAGTCCATCATAGCATTACCTTCTCTCCAGAAAAATGCAGCAGATTGGTTTTATGTTAACGGGAATGAAGAAAGAGTGGTAACTACACTAGGTAGTTTGTACCATGCCAGACGTAAACAAATGAACTACATGGATTTATACTTTACACAATGCTCCCAAACACTCTACTGACATTTACCCAATTTTAATTAGCAACAAGTGTAACGTCTCTCTTTTTTTTTTTGTGGCTAAGAGTGACTATGTGTTTATGTGTCTCCTGTCTTTTGAATTTGAGAAATTTAAAAAAAGAAAAACATATTCAACACATATAATCATAAAAATCATCACATATGGCAATAAATTGACAAATACATTTTCTTCATACCTGCAGTTTGGCTAGGTCATATTTCATAATAATACTAACTGTAGCACAATGGTAAGTAAGGCCTAATCCTTTCTTCGATAATTGTTTTGTAATTTAAGTCATGTTTTCTTTAGTGCACAAATGTAAGAGTGAAAAAGTCAAATAAGCAGGAAGAAGCTGATTTAAAAATGCACAGTCCAGTACATCTCCATGCCTGTATTTTTAATTCACTCACCGGGTTACCCTTGCTATTGTGGTTGCGTGAGTATGGATAGAAGGCACCCAGCTGCATCCAACGAAGACACAGCTCATAGTCAGGTCTATTAAAGAACCCACATATGTCTGCCCCGGTCTGAAAGACAGAGTCAGACTCAAAGTCTTTTTCTTTTGCAAGCATCATGTTTCTCAAATCTCCTTCTGTGGCTGGGCTGAGAGCATTCAAAGGATTCTCCAAGTAAAGATCAATAAGGTGTTAGTTTATAATTATTACTGGGCACACAGAAAATAAGAGAAAAGACAGAAGGACAATATGTGAGGGAGAGGAGGTACAAAGAAAAAGGAGTGAACAAGTAAAGGCAGAGAGAGCCAGGACACCATAATTTAAATGTAAGATTGATTCAAGACTGCTCATTTAACAACAATAACACATCATGATGGAGTAATACAAGGGCACTTCACTGAGGTGCAGCTTGTAAAAAGCATGCTTCACATTGAATTTTAAGATGTTCTTTAATCAACAGGCTCAAGCAAACAAAACAACATAATTAAAGCTATTTAGCAAAGACAAACTCACTCAGAAGGTCTTATCAAAACTAGGACAGTTGATGATACTTACATAAGGGATTCCAAACAGACTGAACTCCATCATACCTGTAAAGCAAAGGAATATGGGAAGTTGTGGAAACTGTGGATTAGTGTTTTCAGATTATTGCAGAATTCCATCAACAATTATGAATGACATGTTTTATCCTAAAGAGTAAAATTAAAATACACGTTTATGTATCTGCACCTATGATGGATTTGAAAAGCTGGTCCCAGCTAGAAAAGTTGTCTCCAAGCCAGTGTCCAGCCCATTTTCCACTAGAGGGGTAGGTGGACCTGGTGACCACTATGCCTCTTTTACCTGTCACATTCAGAAGGGCACTGTGCAAAGGAGAGGGACAGGGTCATTTGTCTTACACAGGGAAATAACACATATGCACATACATAGCCTAGCAATTAGAAGAATGTAAAACTGGCTTCTTTATTTTAAACAAAGTATTATTTTTTATATTATTGGATTAGCCGATTAGGTGTCATTGTTAAAATCCAATTGTTAAGCTAAAGCAACTGAGCTTAAAGCCTGAGCATCCTCATACCCTTTTGTGTAGCTACCTCTACAGACTCTTCTCTGTGGTGAGAAGATTGTTTTAATTTATGGGCAAATGTATTTTCACATTGGTAAGTAATATCAAAAAGATTTAATAGGACCATATTTCTGGCTGAAAGATATCAGCTTTCAATCTTCCGTATTAGGGTTTTCTGCAATAACATTGTTCTGATCAATTTTCTAGTCACCTATATGTAATTTAACTGTATCCCAATTATGGATTTAGATTATTATGAAAGGTTTGTCCAAACTTCCAAATATAAAATTTTTTTTGACATGATTTACATTTCTCAGATGAAATATCCCTGATGCTATGCTTAATATGTCACAAAAAATACATTAAACTTGAGCATCTTATTCTCATCTCATCTTATTCATCTTATTTTACACACCCACCTCACCCACAGAGCCATCAGCATTGCTGGTGACCCCTCCCACCCTTCACACTCCCTCTTCAGCCTCCTGCCTTCGGGAAGGAGTTACCGGAGCATCCGGGCTCGGTCAACTAGACTGCTGAACAGCTTCATTCACCAGGCTGTCAGAGGACTTCACTCTGTTCACTACCTCCCCCCTCTGCCCCCTACCCCTGGACTATAACACACTCTCACACAAGTTACATTCATATCTTTAATGCTGCTGACTGTCTTTGGCACTTTACTGCAACCATTTGCACCATTGTCATACCTGCTACTGTTTGTCATTTGCACTGTCCATGTACAACTCACAAGCTGCTCTATTTATGTATTTATTTATTTTATGTATATCTCGCACTACTGCACTATTGTATATAGGTTTGACTTTTATTTATATTTCCCTAGAATGTGTCTTTTATCTTCTTTACAGTAAGATGAGAGAGAAACAGAATTTCAGTTCTCCTGTATGTCCTGTACATGTAGCGAATTGACAGTAAAAAATCTATGAATCTCTCATATTTCTTGGTTTACATGGATAGTTTGTGCTTTTGCATATTATTATGTTAAAATAAAAATGAAAAGAATTCCTTTTATAGGTGATAAATGTATTTCTTAAGTATAAAACAACACCACATAGTAGCACCCCTAAGATACTGAGGTTGGCAAGAAAGAAAACACTACTGCACAAAAGCACACATGTAGATTATACAAAGACACACACACAAACAAGCACATATATAAATGCATATTCACTTACTCATAGGTGGGCTTGGTGTGGGACCATCCGTAGAGGTTATGGACATCATAGTGTCTGACTCTTGTTCCATCACTAAGTATCTGCTCACTGTTCATGCACAGAGTCTTATGGTTTAAGCCAAGATGTTTTGACTCCAAGGCTGCAAAATGAACACACACAAAACATAAATGCAGAATCCTTTTAAGGCATACTGCTTATGTTGATAATATAGTTAAATAACCTAATTATTACACAGGATGAACAAAGACAATATTCAGCCTTACGTGGCATGTATGGTGGGTTCTCTAGATTTGGATCACCAAGACACTTCTCTCCAACTGTGCCATGGACAAAACTTGCAGGCTCATTCATGTCCTTCATGTAAAGGTAAAGCATAGGTGATGAAAGTGAAAAAAAAAAAAAACAACAGGTAGAAAAAGTGGTGAACACAAGGTGCTTTTGTTAGATTGTGTACTTTAGGACACTCACAATCCAAAGGCCATCAAACTTCATAGTTTTCTCATAGAAATCTTTGATTTCTTGATTCCACCATTTTGCTGTTTGGGGCCGGAAGAAGTCTGGAAATGCAGTGTATGACCTAAAGAGCTGGAGGTGAGAAGGAAATGAAATTATGAAAACTGAAAGTTCCCACGTCAACTGGTATGTCTAAAGTTTAGGCACATATTAATGATATATATGTTGGCAAGGTGAATATGGAAAATATTGTACCTTTACTTGGGTATCCCAGTCCAGACTCTCATCTACTATGACGTCAGGATAATCAGGCCAGACCTGTAGAAAAAAGCCACAAAAAATATTGCCACACAGTATGCAAAAGCCTTATTTGTTTATTTCTCTCTTTCAATACAGTACAGGTACATATCGTTTGAATTTGTGTGACCATTCATTCCTTCTTACCTTGCCCCACACAATTCCATCACTGATGTGTTTGGGCCATTTGATGAAAACATCTGCTGCTTTACCTCTCTCAAAGGCTGGGTAGGGCTGGGTCTCATTGCCTGAGATGGCGGGATCCTGGATTTAAATATACACACATCTTGTCTATCCAGTAGTAGAAAGTGGGTAGTTTTTCAATAACATTTATCCTTTACAGGTACAAATCACTGACATTACATTCAAACATCTTTTATACCATATTTAGATCTGCTCTCTGGTTGCTAATGATTAAGTGCCTTGTGTGACTTCAATGAATAGATCACAATATGTCATTACCAGGATAAAGATGAACCTCATGCCCTCTTCTCTCATGTTGTCAACCAGGGCAGGCAGTCCTTTAAAGTCTGGGTCCAGGACAAAGTCCAGCTGACGCTCCATGTAGTCAATGTCTGCATACTGCACATCCTGCAGCAGATGGCAGTTAAAGCTGTTAAAGTGATGTCAAACTAACTTTGAACAGTTTGCTGCATATACACCTTCATGCACGTTACAGAGTGAGTGGATACAATCAAGTTTTAATTAAAGTTTGTTTTTTTTAAATACTTATTACTAAACCACTAAATAGCTAAACCACTTCTCAAATAAATGCAGAAATAATAATTTAATTAAAAATAATTAGTTAAAATAAATTTATTTTTATTAGGTTTAGAAAACAATTAGTGACTTTTCCTAAAGAAGTATCATATGCTGGGTTTTAGCTAAAAAAAAAGTAAAATATACATATGTTACATATTTATATTCTATATTTTATATTTTATCATTCTATATTTTATTGCCTGAAGAAAATCCCATGCATCAAAATATTTTGTTTCATTTGGAAGAATATTTCAAAAATTTAATTATTAAATTCTGTGCAGACTTTTTCTCTTTTTCACAAGATATTGTGAATTAAAAAGAAACAACAATGTCTTTTATTTAAAATAAACAAATGAAAAATGACTATATGTCTGCACACTTGCTCTTTCACTGAATAATGTTTTTTGCCACAGAACTGCAGTCAGTATTCTTGAATGTTGCTGTTCTTATCTCATCTCAAAAAAGCCTTTCTCCAGGAACTTACATAGGGTATACCAGCTGCCCTCATGCCTTTGTATAGGTCTTCTATTTCCTTGTCATTTGCATAACCATAGCGACAGAGCTGGAACCCAAGGGACCAATAGGCAGGTAGAACAGGTCGTCCAATCAACTGTTAAGAAGAAAACAAACAATAAATTCAAAATGGCTAAGCACAGGAAAAAGGGTGTTTTGCGGGAAAATGGAACAACGTCCATTGAGCGCACGTGCGTACATGTGTGTATTTAGATTGGCTAAATGAGAGTGCACAATGAAGCAAAGAAGTAAGCTGCTGTAGGGTGGCATGAAAGGGGTGGTGTTGGTAGCATCTGACCAATCACAATTATGGATAAGTGTACTGGCAGCAGAGCGGCTTATTTTACAAAAGAAAGTAAAACTATACTAATGGAAAAAATATGAAGAGGTTAAACATAATACAAGCTGAAAGCCACACAGCTGCTGTGGACAAAGCGGTATGAATGTGTGTGAGGAAAAAAGCTATACGGTAGTTTAGTGTATGAATGCATGAGTGCTTTAAGCACTTTGGTCAGTAAGACTGGAAAAGACCTACTATATTAATAAAGTTTGAAGCCAGAAAGGAATGTTCACTGTGTAAGCTAACAGACATGTCAATATCGCAGCTCTTTTATTTAGACATCGGAGAATCTGGTGGATTCTATTTCATGAATTAATTCATGTTTAATGGTCTGTGAGCAATTAAAGAATACGTATAAAAACAGAATTCAAATGTAAACTTAGGCTACAAATAGGTACAAATAGGTGTCCTTTTTAGGGATCATATATTAATGATTACAGAACAATAAAATTGTTTGCAGCCAACGGGGGGAAAAAAATCAAGGAATAAAGTTGCATCTAAGAATTTATATTTCTTACTGATGTTCATCAGGGAAAAACAAAGACATTAGAAACTACTGAAAAACTTTACACCTTCCTACTATTTCATACCTGTTCATCTCTAATTTGTAACATAACCTGCTTTGGAGCTGGTTAGGTCTACAGCACAAGTTTCTATGGCCAAATACCCCAGTAAGTTAACCCAGGGTTAACCCCAAAGTTACCTGGATAAGATGAAATCCTGCTTTGTAGTACAGGCCTCAGGCTCAAAACACAGGCACAAACAAACCAGAAGTCCAAGAAGACTTACTTGAGTGTACTCCTGCACCACCATCTCAGGCGTAGGTCCCAGGACCATGTAGAAATCAAGGATACCACCCAGAGTACGGTATGTTAAAGCTGGATCAGGCAGGAAAGTCACATCTAAAACAAGAGCAAAAAAGACATTTGTGTTACTTAAAAATGTATATGAAGTGGTGTGTATATGTGTGTGCGTTCACTGTACATTTTAGTGTTTGAAGACTAAGCGTGATTTAAGAAAGGGAGGAAAAATGGAAGAACAACAAACAAAACATTTTATTTTATATTGTATTTATTGTACTTATCTGTTTTTATATTATATGTTGTACAGCGTGTAAGTACTAGTATATCAACATGAAATAAACTACCTGAAACTTTTTAGGTGTGATTATGTGTAAATGTGAGAGTGGATGGTTGCACTTGCACCTGGCGTATGTGCACAGACTAACAATAGTGTTTATACATAAGTTCCATGTGATGTGTGTGTGTTTCTCTTACCCATTGCATTGCTGTTTAGCAACAGAACACCATGAGCATCAGCTGTATTCTCAAGGCCCATGTAGAAGGGGTGGACTCCATAGCAGTTCATCTTATACTGTAGCAGAGAGACACAAAAAGTGAGCTTCAAGTTCACAATATGAAATGGGTGAATGTTTGTGCTAATGCTGACTTGTGCATCACTTTGGTTTTTTTTTTTTGCTTTTTGTTGTTGTTTTGCACGTCTTTTCACCATACTGTACATTTCTAATTTTATTTAAGGGTTATGACAACATCCCTGCTATAATGTGCTTGTTCAGAGTGCTGTCAATATTCAAACATTTTCCCTAAAGTAAGGAAACATATTCCTACAGCTATCTTCTATATAAATTTTAAATATAAAGTTCATATGCTAGTTAAAAGACCCAGCTGTGCTCACGAACCTCCCCAGATTTTTTTTTCCTGTTTGATTTTACCTTATGCCATAAACTGGCCTGTGTGTGATGACAGTAAGAGAGAACTGGGAGTTTACTTGAAGAATTCAGTTGCTGTCAGTGTCTTTAGCAAAACCAGAAAGTCCTAAATTTAGCACAGACAACATCAAAATGAATGACAAGACTGTGACTTGTTTATTACCATACTAATAAATACCAAGTAATTGGGTATTTGTTCCTTTAATAACAACTGAGAGGATCCCACTCTTGTCTTTGCTAGTGGGGAGCAGGGAATCTGCCACTTTCAAATGTCACCATTCTGAGACTCATGGGCACGTCCCACTCTATCAGCCTCCTGCACTTCTGATACATAAGAAGTTGTTGAATTGTAATGCAGTGTCTCTGAGGACCTGCTCTATATTTCTGTCACTTTTGTTTAGAAGTGTGGCTTTTGTTGATAAGCGTGAGTGTGTCCTTGTGGCCCTAGTACATAGTGTGCTCACTGTGGCTTAAGAGGGAGAAAGGTCACTAGGTTATTCACTAACAATGGAATTGAAGCCTTGTGGTCTGTGTCTCATGGTCTCTCTTGACTTCTCTGTCATAACAAATGCACAGACACAGATTTTCATTCTGAAAACATTTACATGGACTCTAAAAGTTCAACTATGGACTCTTCAAAATTAAACAACTTTTGGATAAAGCAGTTTTTTTTTTTGGTGCCTTTAAAAATATTTTCTTCAAATCTTCCCAATTTTCTACATGCTGATTGACTGAAGATGCCCTCGCCACAGCATATGGCAAAATTCTGTTTTATTAAATGTTCAGCCACTATTTTTTAGGTGTTTTGTGTAGGTGTTTAGATGTTCCATCCTGAAATTATTTAACATGCACTGAAGCATGCCTCCTCCCCAACTTTAATTCCCTTACTCTCCAGGAAGCCTCCATAACAGTAGAGTTATGGAGCTATTTTGTAAGCTTAGCAATTACCCTTGATAATGGTGATGGCAACTTTATCCTGTCTGGCCTTTACACTGTTAGGAAAAACCTGATGATAAACGCTCATGTCAACAGAACCAAACCAAAGTGTCATGAATGGGAGAAAGAGAACTTTAAATACTCTAGAAGGCTGCTTACAAGTCATCTCCGTAGTCTCTACAGGTCGTTCAGATATTCAGTGCAGGGTGCTCTTTTACATGTGCCATAGCGAGCACGAAACTGGTTTTGATGAAACACACTAATGCTTAAAAAATCATTACCTTTCAAGAACTCCGTGAGGTAAATTATATTCTAACCTCTGCAGAAATAGCAACCAAATATTGTCACCAAGAGTGTAGCATTCATTATTAATTTCATCTGCATGCAGATATATATGCACATGTGTGATGTTACAGCATGTGTGTCAGTGTGATACTTACACCAGGAGGCTGGTCCTTGGCAAACATACCCCAGGTATGATAGTTGAGATCGTGCTTATAAGTGGGATGTTCTGTTTCCCCAAAACCATAAACATACTGAGAGGGCAGTCTAGTTGATACTTGGATGAACATGTCTGAGAAGGTGAAACCTGGCACAGACGAATCCCAACTGAGAAATGAGAGAGACAGACAGACAGACAGAGAGATGCTACTTAATCTTTTAGGATAAAAGAGTTTCTTGTCTGAAAGTAGTTGAAAAGTTTTTTTTTTTTATCCCATTTTTACTTGTTAGGAGTGTCTATAGTGAATCTATCTATCTATCTATCTATCTATCTATCTATCTATCTATCTATCTATCTATCAATCTATGCTTTATTTAACCAGACAAGATTATAATTTTCACTTGCTACATGACAAAAATATGACTCTGTAAAATGTACATAAAAACAGAATGCAGTGATTTGCAAATCTCATAAACCTATATTTTATTTACAATAGAGCATAAAACAAAAGGCTAGAAAAGTAAGTAGTACTAAAAAGAAGCAGCTGGAAGAATATTTTGGAACTACTTAGATTAGCTGGCAACAGGTCAGTAATGTAATTGGGTATAAAAAGAGTTTCTCAGAAGCAAAGATGGGCAGAGACTTTGAATATCTCATCATCCTCAGTACATAATATCAAAAGATTCAGAGAATCTGGAGAAATCTCTGTGCGGAAAAGACACGACCAAAAATCAATTCTGGATGCCCGTGATCTTCAGGTCCACAGGCTGCACTGCATTATAAACAGGCATAATTCTGTCATGGAAATCATTGTACCAGCTCAGGAACACTTCCAGAAATGATTGTCTGCCATCATGCTGCCGCCAAATCTCATTTAAAATGTACTGAAACAAAGTGGAAAACTGTTCTGTGGTCAGACAAATTGAAATTTGAAATTCTTTTTGGAAAACATGGACACCACGTCCTCTGGACCAAAGAGAAGAGAGACCATCCAGCTTATTATTGGTGCTCAGTTCTGATGATATGGGGGTGCATTAGTGAATTGGCAGCTTGCACATCTGGAAAGGCACCATCAATGCTGAATGGGATATACAGGTTTTAGAGCAACATATGCTCCCATCCAGATAACATCTTCTTTCAGGGAAGGCCTTGCATATTTCAGCAAGACAATGCTAAACAACATACTGCAGCTATACCAGCAGCATGGCTTCATAGTAGAAGAGTCAGTGTGTTGAACTTGCCGGCCTGCTGAAAACATTTGGCGCATCATGAAATGAAAAATACAACAAAGAAGACCCAGGACTGTTGAGCAGCTAGAATCCTATATCAGACAAGAATGGGACAACATTCCTCTCACAAAGGTGCGGCAGCTGCTCTCCTCAGTTCCCAGACATTTACGGACCGTTGTCTAAAGAAGAGGGGATGCTACACAGTGATAAACATGGTCCTGTCCCAACTTTTTTTTGAGACATGTTGCTGCCATCAAATTCAAAATGAGCTAATATTTTTCTTAAAATGGTAGATTTTCTCAGATTAAACATTTGAAATGTTTTCTGTGTTCTATTGTCAATAAAATATGGGTTTATGAGATTTACAATCATTGCATTCTGTTTTTAGATTTTACAAAGCATCCCAACTTTTTTGGAAATTAGTTTCTACAGCCAAGATACTCACATTATGGTTCCCGTGCGTTTCCTAATGACCTGGATGCCGAATGGGTTGCTGGCAATAACAACCTTGTAAAGCCTCTTGTTCTCATCAGTCTCAGGAGTTTCAGGAAGTGACAATCCCACTGGTACCTCATAGCGCTTTGTGTTTGGGTCAGAGATCTGGATGTGGAGGAATTGTTATTGTATCAGTATATGTGTATGTCCATCTAGGACAGAAGAAATTTGAATCAATCAATGCACCACTATCTGAACAAAGAAATAAAACACAGACCTTAAACTGAAGCATTTCACTGCTGTGATAATGAATCTCAACACGGAGTGCGTCAATATCCCGTGACCCTGGACGACCACTGCTCCCGTACTTCTTGTTCCGACCGATGTCAAGTGTCATACCTGAGCTATTTTCCACTAATGATGTGACAGTGTAACCATAGTCTTGTGGATAGATGCACCATGGACCTGCTCCAGTGGTGAGTGGCTATGTAGAGAAAAAAAAGAAAACATAAGGATTTTAAGAATATACATCCCTGTTTCTAAAATTGCTGGGAGACTCCATAGAATAAAGAGTAAAAACTGAAAGCAATCACCTAAACCCTATATTTATGTTACAATCGTCACAAATGCAGCACATCAAATGTTCAGACTGAATTTCTAATACGCACCTATCTCACTATTGTCATCACTGGTGCATCTCAACCTGGTCATATCTCAAAAGCACCAGAGGCTTTGATAAAATCCAAAATTCTGACACCATGGCGGTAAGAACAAGCTTGGTATCATGTATGATACAATGGTAATCATTTGGTAATCACAATTGGTATCATGTATGATGCAATCCCTAAATTCTTTACAAATGGAAGTTTAGAAATATTTTTCTTAAATTGCTGAACTATGTGCCCACATAGTCTTTCACAGGGTCTTTCACAGAGCAATGATCTACTCCCCATGCTCTTTTTGTACCCAGTCATCTTAATAATTAAAATAATTATTATGCTGTATCACATCACATTTTTTTCCTTTCTTTTATACGCAACTTTTATTTTCCTTGCTCCAAAGTTTTCAAAAATGTGCTGGAATTAAACTGAAACATTAGATATGTTAATTTTGCACTATTTTGAATTAAATTAAATAAAATATAGGGTTTAAATGATTTACTAAGTACTTACTTACTAAATGATTTAGAAAATATTTATACTTTTTGTCATTTACGTTTGACATAGTATCCTATGTTGTAGAAAAAAACATGTATACTGAGCCTATGACCATTTTTAAAGAAAGTCGCTACTTACTTCCCAAATGCAGCCTCTGGCCTCGCACTTTGCCTGATCCGCATGCTCCTCTGGATGGCAATCAATGCGTATCACTTTCCACTCCAACACATAGGTCTCCCCCAAGGTCAGTCTGAGGTCGCGCAGGAACAGCACCTGTGTATTGGATGAAATTTAAGGAAGGAAAATGTTTGTGTAGTGATTACGGAAGCCATGTGGGAATATCCTGGCCAAGCTGTCTTGAATGAAAAATTTCCTCATGCTAGTAAGCTCAGACCTGCTTCCTTGAGACAGAATGTGGGCTTAATGAGGCATCTCCACTCATATTGGGAATCGTCTTTCACTTTTGCCTCTACATTGACTATCTGAAGCATCCTTAACTGGTGAGAAGACTTCCATAATCCAATCCAATCACTTTTTAGTGGTTCATTTTATTTTGAAATTATGTTTGAGGAATGTGCAAAAGGAATGTATAAGAAGCATTATGCAGAACAAAGTGTCAAGTATGCAGGCATTGTAAAAAAAAATGATATGTGTGGTATTTTGGGCTGAAACTTGAAATATACATTCTGCAGACATGTGAGTAACATTAACATGCCTTAAAGTGGTAGATTATAAGAACCTTTAGCATTGTTAGTACTATTACAGCATGTGTTTTGTGAATTCACATTTTGACCCCTTTTTCGTAAATGTAATTTCCTTCAGTATGAAAAAATACCCCAGTATATAACAGTATATATATATATATATATATATATATAGAAGATAACAGTATATAAAAAACAGTGTATATATATATATATATATATATATATATATATATATATTTGTGTTTGTGTGTGTATATTGCATCTGTGCATAATTATGTCTATGCACATTCGTGTATTTACCTTCTTGGCTCCATTGTGGAATATGTTGCCATCTGCTACTGTAGTAGTAGAGTTTGTAGTGCCAACATGAGTCACAGAGATGGACACAGGAGGAACAGGTATCCCAAAGATAGTAATGTTGTCAAACTTCAGGTTGTTTGGGTCACTGTAACCAGCATGGGTCACCTGCATTGTCAGTATTCCCTACAAGACAGCAGATAGACAATCACATAATCTGACCTTGTAAATATTACAAAATGATACATGCAATACTTTTTTTCTTTTTTCAATGTGCTCCCACCCCAGAGTAACATTAACAAACAGGAGATGCATGCATTAAACATGAAAGTTAATCCTCAAAGCAGTTTAAAGCAGGAATATCTTTGATCCAATAATGCTTTAGCATCCCAATGTTGGTCAGTCATGGATAGTAATATGGACTGGAAAAGTCAAAATTCTCGGGTGGTTTTGAACTTTGAACTTTAGCTCAGATTGAAAGGAATGTGTTGGCTGGATTTGGAAAAAGTGGTGTATGGTTGTGTGAGGAGATGTTACCTGGGTAAGAGAGAACTTGTAGTGGATGTAGTTGCCATTCTTAACTGTGTCTGTAAAGAGAAGAATATGCAGATTGTTATCGCAGTAGTTGAACACAAGCGATGCACAGTTACACTGCAAAGTGGCTCATTTCTACTTTTTAATGTGTGAGAGCTAACTGAAAGTGATTTCAAAGTCACACTGAGTAATTCACTTTTTTGTGCTCAAAAACTTTTTCCTTTAATGAACATAAAAGGATGCTTGTAATCAGTAGTAATAAGACTGTACAACCAAGGGTGTTTCCAGGATTTTTTAAATGGGGTACCTAAAGTAAACATACTCATTATGTGGAATGACACTTTTCAGAATCATATAAATGATTAACGGATCATAATTATTGATTTATTGATGTGTATAGTGCTGTAATGTTACAGCTGATTTTAATTACTTAAATATCATTGGTAGCTTGATCTATAACAATGCAATTAATCTGCAAAAAGATAAGTAACTAAAACTTTAAAATAAATAATATAGAGCACAAAGTGTAATAATTGCATTCAAAATATAGTAGAGTAAAAGCAGAAAGCAGCATAACATGGAGCTAAATAATGTACAGGTATATTAAACCCGATTAAATGACTCAGTTACATTCCTACTGGTCCTGTCTATGCTCTCATGGTGTTGGGGATTGTAAGATTAACAGTACCCCTTCCAGACACGCCCCTGGATACAACATATTTGCAAACACACAAAAAGGCACAATATTAGAAAAGAGACAATACCTCGGGAATCGCCATCATCCCAAAATAGTTCCCCAGCTGCATTACCGTTGTCGTCAGGAGCAATGATCAAACCCATGGGGTTATACCGACTAGTTAAATATACATAAACACACATAAAATTACAAACATATGAATAAACAAACACATGAGCATAAATAAAATGTAAGAACGGACATAACAGTGTGTGTGTGTGTGTGTGTGTGTGTGTGTGTGTGTGTGTTTACCTGTATGTGGTGGTGACGTCAGGTTCCTGTGTGGGGAGGATAGCTCCACCTCTGATGTGTAATCCAAGCTTGTCAGCGGGTAGATACATTTCAACATGCTTTCTGCGGACTGTTAGTTTTTCCATCTGATCAGAAGGACAGTAAAATAAAATATTAAATTTCATCTTGTGTACAAGATAATCAATGTGATGCACTTTTCCTTTTTAGAGAGAAATATGCTTTAAAATATGTACAATATGCATTTATAATTGTATTTTTGTTCAGTGTATTAAATCAAAGTGCACTGATCCCTTAAATCAGTTAGTCATCATTAGTAATTGTTAGTCAAACTGTAGTCTCATGCTAGAAGTGGCGTAGCCCAAAACAGGGGGGCTTAGTTCACCCCCTTCTGCTTTAGATGCATCAGTTGTCACACCTGCCCAAATCAGTGAGTAGACACGTGATTACGAGGAAACAATATTTAAGTGTTCCTTTTACAACATACTGTAATTTGTAAAAGACATCTGATTTGGAGATTACCCATTTTGGTCCATTTAGCTCAAGTGGACTAAGTGGACATACACTGGGCTCCCCCTTACTGCTACCTCGTTGTATATGACTTATCTTTTAAACCTCACCTTAGACAACAGGCTTTATGACATTTGGGTGTTAAAATGGCCTTTAAAATATTATAATGATAAACTTTACATTCCTCTCTTTCACTCTTTGTTTGTTTTTGTTTTTGTCCTGTTTTCCTCCATTCCATTGAGCTGTGAGGGTGTCTTTGCATCCGCATATGTGTGTGTGTATCATTTTATGCAGTACAGTATTATGGGCGTGTGTGTGGGCTGGAGTTACTGGAGCTTCTACAAGCAATTTTATCTCCCCCTCATTGCTCTTCTCTGGCCTTCTCTTCCTATTCTTAGTCTTGCTGGCCAATCCTGCCATCTTCCTCTTTTCTCCATACTGTAATTTTCATTTCTCTTGTCTTTTTCTCATCTTCTTTTGTTTCTGGTTTTCTCTCTCTCTGTGTAATATGTCTGCCCATCCTTTCCCATTTTTTTTCATTCAACTCCCATCACTCTGTTTTTCTAGTATTTCTTTGCTCTATAGTTTGTTTTTCATGGTCATTTTCACTACATCATCATTCATCCACTCTTCTATCTTCCTACCTAGATAATCACAGGGGACCAACCAGGACAAGGGGCCGGCAGCAAGACAGCCAGTCTAATCGTTCATCTGATCACTGGGTGCTTTACATCGACACTGTGACGCCTGAATAAGGTCCCAAAGGAACTTAACACCTCTTTTATCTCTGTCTCGTTCTTCTCTTCTCCTTGTTCCTTCTCTTGCTCTTTGTCCTCTCTCCCACTCTGTCTTATCACTTTAGTCTCTCAGTCTCAAACAAAGAACTTGAGGCACCAACTTTCATGTGAAACATGTCCTTGCGTCACATGATACCTATCCTCCCAAATCTATCTGATCTTTTTTTGTTTAAAATCTATTATATTTACAGGGCTTATTGTGGTAATTCAGCTCAGTGGGATTTTTTTGGCAGTTGTTTTTGATTCAGATTATATGAAGATGTTTTATTATTATGCCTCCCTAAATAGGTTAGCTAAATTTTAACAGCTACTCATACTATGCTGTCTGAAGTAAAAATCCAGTTTTCCTGCATTTATGGTCACCGTACCTAAAAAAAAAAAAAAAAAAAAATTTTTAAAATTAAATTTAATTTAAAAAATTTTAATT
>VUQS01023546.1:0-12213 GCA_015108495.1 Heterochromis multidens | reverse complement strand
CCAGAAGGACAACCATTTTTACAGCATCTCGCGGCGGATGGCTGCCCCTCCCTGAGCCTGGTTCCGCCGGAGGTTTCTTCCTGTTACAAGGGAGTTTTTCCTTCCCACTGTTGCCAAGTGCTTGCTCATAGGGGGTCGTTTGATTGTTGGGGTTTTTCTCTGTATTATTGTAGGGTCTTTACCTTACGATATAAAGCGCCTTGAGGCAACTGTTGTTGTGATTTGGCGCTATATAAATAAAATTGAATTGAATTGAATTGAATGACGTGGGCAGGTACCAAGTTAAACTTATCTAAACTTTAAGGCAAGCAATTGAAGCGACTACCAATGGGAATTAAGAATACTGCAGAGTTATCCATGCAGCCAGAACCTGAAATATTGACTATAGCAACCAGCTGTCAGGTACAAAGCGACGTGCGACAGCTGTAATGCTATATATGTTGACAGGCCTTTAGAATGGTGACATTGAGCATGTTACCATATTGATGTTAGCCAAGCGCAGCCAGAGCAGCTAGCATGGATATAGTTCTCGTACAGTATTTTCAAGTTAGTTTTCGTAGGAGTTGTTGAGAAAGATGACAATCAAACCCTGACACAGACCAAAATATCGCTTTTATCTTGTTCTAACTAGTGGGGTTCATAATATGTCAGAGTAAATTTATGGTTTTAGCATGAATTCAAATGCTAACCTACTAATAAGTCTACTGTTCAGGAAGTGATTCTATAATTAATCTGCATGTTAATGTAAATCATTTGTTAATCAAAACTGCTGCCAGTTGTGTTTGTATATGATGTCAATTCATTAACATTATGGTTTAAACAGAGTAATCCCACATCTATCATCCTAGAAAGTTTCTTTACAAGATGCCTTATTTTTATCCTCTCTACCTGCTTGTTATTATTCATACCATGAATGGATTTGCAGCCTACAGAAATATGACCTACTAATGACTATGTGTTTCCCCCAGGATCTTTTCAGCAGCTGTGTGATTATGCATGTCCATTAACATTTGACACAGAACCCTTATTTATAAGCACTGCCAGAAGAAAAGCTTAAAACAACGCCAGGTTCATTACAGTTAGGTTATTTTTGTTCGCCTTGTGATCTGTATATTAATTTACAGGGAGCTATTGACCTCTGCTTAATGCATATGGGGATACCATGTACCTATGCAGTTATATTTTGTGAGGTCTTTATGCCACCAGAATATAAACATAAGCAAATCATCTGAATTGGATATTCCCACATTAGTCCCAAAGTCTGTCATTCTGTTTGTGTTAAACAGACTAGCTCTTTCTTTCAGAATTCAATGTGAATATGAAACTCACCAGACTTAAAACGCAAAACCGTGTGTTTTTTCCCCTTGGTCCTGAGCAAATAACCTGAACAAGACATTTGAGAATAACCTTGAAGTTACAAAGTCAAGCTTCAGCTACTGAAGCGCTTTCCTTACAAGCAAATAGCCTGAAGGCAGAAAGAGCATGCTGGTCCTGGGGAAAAACAAACAAAAAACCCCCCAAAAAACTCAGAGCATCAGCTTAAAATCCCACAAATGTGCCTGATTGGAAACTTTAGAGCAGTTGTAATGCTGTGTAATCCACAGCAGATTATAAATGACAAGTTGACATTTTTGAAAGTACAACAGAAATCTCATTCTGATATTTTTTCACTGCAACACAGCTGTGCTTTGAGTAGTGACCATTACCAAGTAAACTATACATTAACAAATCTTTATCATCAGGCTAAAGCTCTCAAAACGATGCATAGTTAAATTATGGTGGGATAATGAGTTATGGACAATGTGACTGGCCAAGAGTCAATATTAATGAAGGGTTTCTATCTAATAATTGTTTAGAAAGCTTGACAGTTTACTACGTTTTTCACAGATGAAATGATCAAACACTAATGGAAAACCAGTAGAGATCTCAGGGTCTACATGGAAATTTACAGTATTTCTCATTTTGGTTTGTCACTGTGTCTCAGTTCAATACTTCCACTAGTACACTTCCATGCACTACTTTGTAATGACAGCATGCATTAAGACCAGGTAACACCAAGACACATTAAAAATCACTATCTGAAAAAAAATTGTATCACTCGTAACATATCCTTCTCCTACTTGAAATTATGAGCAAATTGGTAATGACGATGGTGTTCCACACTCAACCTTTTGACCATTGTGAGTACACAGTTCAAGTACTCTTAGCACACTTCATGTAGTCAATGTGAACACACTTATGCACTCAAAATAGAAAGTGTGAAAGTATGTGAAATGAAACAAGACAGAAAAGTGATGGAGGGATGAAGCAAAATAAAAAATGCTTGAAGCCTCTATCTAAATGAACTAGGAGAGCCATAACGTTAATTTCAATAGTTACTGGGACATAAATCCACAAGTACAGAGTAAGAAATCAAATCTGATCAAAAATTTGTTGACTTTGCTCCCAAAGAAGGTTTGAAATGAATTTTTCCTACTATATGCCCAAAGTTGCATGACAGTCATCCCAGCAGAGCTCTTGAACAAATGCCATTTTAATTTGTTATCAATACAGTAAGCCCAGAAAATCAATGAGTTTACTTTAATAATGAGTAGATATGCCACCAAAAACTTTTGTGACCCTCATCTGTGCGCAGACATGTGTGCCACAATACAATTGGCTTATATGTTTGACTTTTGATTGTCTCTTTCGGTCCAGGGTTGGACAAGCGCCGTATTTGACTTACAGAATTCTCCTATGGATTTTTATCTGTTTTTACCTCTATCTCATCTAGCTCACTTATAATGTCTATGATTCTTTCTTTTTTAATGTGATACAGCAGCTTGATGGTGCAGTAAACTAACTAACTAACTCTATAGTTACTGATAAAAGTATAGGTTTGAAGTTAAGCAAGTTAAGTGGTCTGTATCATCGATTGTTAAGCTGGACTTCATAAATTACCAGCCTTTGTTTTTAGCAAATACGTCACTGTTCATGTTCCTTCAGATATCTGTTACCCTGGCCTTGTTTTCTAAGTGCTGCTTTACCTTGACAGTCGGGCTGGTCCAAAGGGATGTGCACTTAGAGATAAACACAGGCAAAAAACACACTGTGTCCCCATGCTACTTCTAAAGAAGGGTTTCCATGGTGAAGTTGGATGAGAAAGCATTAAGTGGTATTGTTTGCATACGCATGTCTATGTGTGTGCATCAGGAATCACTCAGCTGGTGAAAGCGCTGTCCGGTGTGTCAGCAGTGTTTGTGGAGACCTCGCCTGATCACAGGGTCGGATATTATAGCAATATTGAATTTACAGATCCTAAGCTGCATACAGCTCCAATCTTATGACGTGCATTAAAGATTCATCCACACTGGGGAACTGCCTGCAAACAGAAACACGAATAAGCCTACATCTGCATATACAGAGACACACACGCATAAACACAGCATACAAGTTCACAATACCTCCCAGCTGGAACCAAGGTGGGGGGGGGGCTGGGTTTGTTTACTAAAGAAATGACAGTAATGGTGTTGACGAGGAGTTTGCTTTTGTTACTTGTATAGCTTAAGCTATCTCCAGAGCAACAATGAGGATTTGTGGCCCGGTTGTGAGACATTGAGCTATTCATATGCATGACAGTGAGCTCTTACTGCTTTCTAAATTTGGGCAAAGCCAATGGAGGCAGGAAAAAGGCAAGGAGAGAACAAGAGAAAGTGAGATGCAGTGAATATGAAATTCCAATAAGTTTCTTTTTTTTAATCAAACTGTGAAAGAATCTCAGAAAAGAAGAAGATTCAGTGTTTGTGGGTGTGTTGGCACAGGATGCATGCATGTATTTCTGTAGAATTTAATTTAACTGGGTATAGATTTAGACAGAACACCTCTGAGTTGCAGTGAGGAAACAGATTCTCACAGGAGTTTTAACCATGCAGTTCAGTGTCTTTGTGCATGGGACCAAATGCAAACGCACTTAGATGGGTTATGCTTCACATGAGCATTCACTATCACACAGATTGGTTTAATAGAAGAGTAGATTTTTACAGGAGTAGTGTTACCCTTGTTCATCATGACCTGTAAGTGTATTAAAAAAGGGACAATTACTGGACTGGATTATCCTCTTTTTAATGTGTCAGTATCTCAGCAGACACACACCTAACAAATAGTCTGACAATTAGTGAGGAACCACAAATGTTGCTGATGTTTACAGTGGTCTCTGTGAGAAGCGCTTTCTCCCACATCAGCTTTAATCACAAAAATATAGTTGCATAATTGCCTGTTTTCATGCATGTAATTCCCAGACGGATGGAGAATCAATCCATTCCACAGCTGTCAGAAAAGCAAAACTGCTACTTTCTCTTTAGCTGCGTCCAAAAGTACATTTAAATAGTCTCTGAATACCTCCCATTTGACTTTATTAGCATAGCAGAAAATGGAAATCAAGGGATAATATTATAGATTACAAATTCATATTTCATATATAATTCATATTATTGTTTATTAATTAAGCGGGTGTATTCTTGCCCATATTTAGTTTTGACCCAGGTATCCTCTAAGTTCAGACCAGACAACCTGTGCTATCCAGCCACCATGCTGTCCACCCTCTGTTCCTTCCTCACCAGCCGAAGTCTGCCTGGTAACCCAAAGGTGCAAGCCTGCCAGCTGTCAGGCATCTGGCTCCATGGGGAAGAGCCACATCCAATCCACACGCATTAGGCACTGACATCCCTTTCTCCCGTTGTCCCTCACTGTGGATGTCCACTCGTCCTGTTTGAAATATAGATAAGCTGTCAGCAGCTTGTCTCCAGCTCTCTGAGGCAGCACCTGGCATGCATGTTTAAATCATGTCATCAGACACGACCTGGGGCATGGTCACTTTCCAGCTCGACAGCAGTAAAGTGGGCTCACACACATTCACTGATCTGTGTAATATCATGGAGAAAGGTTAAATATTCAAAATGTGTGAATATTTAACATAATAATACAGAATAGATTAAGAGCGTTAATAAATATCTGATTCTAATTTTCTCCTTTGGAGAGCTCAGCAGTTGGATTCAGAGACACATTGTTGCAATCTGATGGTGAACTGTTTGTACATCAGGAAGCACAAACATGTCCACAGACATGTCTCAAACGACTCCTGCAGCTTAATTAACATCTCAGCTATTGATTCACTTGTTCAACATGTTCCAAACAATTGCTTTGTTGCCAACAGATCATAAAATATGCAAAATTTTTTATAATTTATAATTGAGTCAGCTAAGAAACACCACACGTTAGCACTAGATATATATACAAGCTGAAAAAAATGTCAGTCAAAGCTACAGAGGTTTAACACCCTCACAACACTCTTCGTCATTGGTTTGTGGGAGACAACCTCTGAAAATTCACTGTACACTAACTGCTCAGAACCAGCTAGCAAACAGACAAAGAGTCAGCAACACTCTGGTGTAAATTGTTTTTATTTTTTATGGTGTAGCACCTAAAAAATAGGTACAAGCTACATTGTTTTGCTACTGTAGGCTGCTACCACAGTGAAAACTATTTTTATATTACTGATATGCTAATGCACTAATCTTACTCTCATCATTTTAACCAACTGTGTCTTGATAGACCAGTACAAAAATACACACAGATATGTATTAATTTTCCTCTTTTTATAATGTATCTATCATCAGTTGAAAAACAAAGACATTAGTTTCCATTAGCATGGACCTTTTTCATGGCAAACGTGTTGTTTTGTCACAGAAGAGAAGGTAGAGGTGGAGTTAACAATGGCTCAGCCCATTCAGTGTCCCAGTAAACCACAACGGTTAAACCAGTATGCACATAAAACAAAAGAAAACCTCCTGCCAAAAAGAAATAAAATCTGATGTCCAACAGATGTGATAGATTATAAAACTCAGGCATGTTTCAAGAGTCTTCTGCTTAGTTTGCATATTGAATTGTATGGAAACAAGTGATAAATGGAACATGGGGTTAAAACATTTATTTTTTTTTATCTAACAAGCAAACCTTTAATTGGTCTGTTAATTTCAGGGTAAGACATTTCAAGTCTCAATCTTTCGTTTCCTGGATTGTAACTAATTTTTGTAGCTGGACTGAGTTTGCAGCAGTGATGCACATGACTTCATTGGAAAAACATTGAGAGCACTTTCTGTTCCACTGTTTGCTTGATTTAAACACTGTGTGCCTGAAATCAATGCACAACAGCAGGTTTGTGTACATGTCGATGAATATTAGGAACAAACAGCTTCCAAACTGACTTGATGCAGCCAAGGACCTCACATCTACATACAAATGCCTACACACCAAACACTAAAAACTCAGCACTTTAAGTTTCAGTCTGTGTGCGTCAGCACTGTCTACACCCACTAGGTGCCTGTTGTTGATCCTCTCCTGTATCATTTGGATGCTGATATCGGCTGCTTCGTTTCACTTGCTGTCACCTTGCCACTTCTGCTATCTGACTCTCCCCCGCCATTTGCTTCTTTGTCTTTTAGCCCCAACACTGTCACTCCCTGTTTTCAGTGCAGCTGTATTTGCATGTCTCACCCCACGACCTTGAGTATGTGAGTCACAAGGGGATGGAGAACAATTTTACTGAGGCCGCACGGTGGTTTTTCCAAGTGTAAACAACTTATTCTCAGTCGGCCCGCTGGCTGCTCAGCTCAGCTCTCAGTCAATAGGCACAAGATAATGTTTATTCGTGCACGCAACCAGCGCATTCCCCTGACGGACTCAACGCCCCCAGCAACCAGCTCCTTCTCTTCCACTTCCCTGGTTCTCACTCTTTCTCTCCTCTGCTGAGAGTCTGTTTGCATTATCACCAGAGACAGGCTGCTCCCTGTGGAGCAACGAGATAGAAACCCTGTCGATCTCACCTGAATGATCCCTGTTGCACTTGCAGAGAACCGACATCGGGCCTTAGTGTGTTACACCTTCCAGAAAGGGTTTTTTCCAGTAATATGCCAAGCAGGGCAGGCTAAAGAATGAGGTAAAGTGCAGGAATGGGGAGGGAAGGGGTTGATGGAGGGAGCAGAAGAAGAGAAAAGGCAAAGTGGCAGGAGGGGGTTAACACCGACCATGTTTGTATTTGAAAGAGCCAGTGGATGTCTGAGAGATGTCTTCAATTGGGCATGCATGGGTCCAAAATGGGTTTCGAGGATGGTGGAAATAAAAGAGAATGTCATTCTCCACTCTATCTCTCCCTCTGTCTTGCTTACTTCTTCTATTTCTATCTCCCCCTCCCCGTCTTTCTCCACAGGCTCTCCAGCCATCTCTCATCCCCCTATTATTAGGGTCCAGTAATGAAATGTGGAGTGTTTCGTATTGGTGACTGGGCCCCAGCAAACTGTATTAGTGTGTAAATGGTGTGAGAGTAATGAGAAAGCTCTCAGGCCTGCTGGGAAGACCGGACCATGAGGCTTGTGTTTTGTCTGTGTGTGCATGCGCCTGGATGTAATGTGCATGTGCATCAAATGAATAACAAGAGACGTTGGGTGGAGAGGGGTCCTAGCTCATGGGGGCCGGAGTGGTGTTTCTTTCTCAGATGCCAATCTTGCAATTGTTAGCCTCCAACAGAAGAGAAGCTTAGAAAATCTATTTGATCAGCAACACACAATCTCAAAAGTGGCCTAAAGCATCAACGTCAATGTCTCTATGTGGTTCATTCAGTTTAAGTCTTTTTAATGTGAATAATGCAGGCTTAGCAAAAGGATTTGTGCTTTATGCCTTACGGACCAGCTTCATTAAATCGGTGGCTACATTTTGCCATCACTAAAATCTGTCCACCTTTTTTTAAAGCAGTGTTTCTCAGTCTTGATCCTCTGGACACCAAGTACTGCTGGTTTTTAATCCTATTTTAGCTGTAATTAGCCTCTGTTTAGCTGTCAAGCATTAAAACCAGCAGGGCTCTGGATCCTGAAAACCACTGATGTAGCTCATAATGTTTCATCTTCTTTTTTAACATCCCAGAAGGGGAATACCTGCTCCTTTCTTCTCCACTGCCTCCTTGCATAATGTATAAGTGCCTATTGCTCATACAAATGGCTAACACCACTGGCCATGTAATAAAGAGTTGTGTGTGAATGTGCCTGAGTGATATCATTCCATTTCCGATGGCCTGGAGCCCCTGAAGAGACAAGACACGCTCCATCCAGTAAATACTCTTTTCATGGTTTTCCTTTTTTTTTTTTCCTTCTCTTCAGATTTGCTGCCTAAATCAGTGGAAAGTGTCTTCATCTTCCAGGAGGCAAGCGAAGGTGAGTCGAACGTGGCCACCCCAGCATACGACGCCATCGTTGTGGAGCAGTGGACCGTCATTGATGTGAGTGGAGGGATTTTTGTTTTGTCCTAGTCACAGGTTTTGTTCCCTCTGTCACTAGAAGAGGGGAATTTATGCTCTTGTTACATCCGTTTTTCACTGCATACACGTGGCTGGTTTGGAAATGCAGATTTTTATATTTTAAAGGACATACAGTGACGCATTAAAACCCAGAGCCCGGTCTCTGTCCCCTTCTTTAAGAGTATAGTCCTTTAGCATTGAAATCAGTTATCACTTAGATATCGCGCCCCTTCTGCCAACCTTTTCCCTACACCCCAAAGGCAAATCTGGCAAATCTCAATTTATGGGACATGTGTCGCGGTTGCTCCCCTTATCAGGAGCAAACAAGCCCTTATCTGTGTGACGATTAGTGTCTCTCCTCAACAAGTTCCAAGTTGGAAATTGATTTCTGTCTGGAGTTGAAGGATTTGTGGCCATTTCATTGCCTTTCATCTGTATGTATGTGTGTGTCTGCATGTATACATGTTTGTGCATACAGCTGTGTCTGTTGCGTGAGTGTGGACGAGCTTGGTTTTGTGTCTGTGTTTTCAGATGCTATCTCTGTAATTGAATTTAGACTTTTTGCTGCCTGTAGCTGTCCAAGTGTGAAAGGAGACTTTTGTCCCCCAAATGTGGCTCTCTGATTGACCAGCCCAGCGCCGATGGCCATATGTGCCACTAAAAAGACTCCTGCAATCGTCTGGCGGGAGCAGTACAGCCTCCCATCCTTTGGATGAATGGTAATACCGTTACAGCTTAATGGATTTCAAGACTTCCTCAGACACATTAACTGAGAATGATGCCAAACTAACACCCAGTGTTCCAGGAGATCCAATCAGCTCCTCCACTGGGACTTTATCAAAAACTGTTTCACCCGACCGATCTGCACCATGCCAAATCAGATTGACAACACACTCTGTCACAAAGGGCGATCAGGGCTGCACATCATCCCCATTATTTGTGATAACTGCCGAAAATTGATATGCAAAGTATCCTCACAGCTCATTATTTTTTCAGTGCCAGGATAATTAAAATGAAAAAAAAAAGCTCGATGTTGATTGAAGGTGTTTTTCTTCTTCTTTATATACGTTATTTTCTTTTCCCTTCAATGCTTAACATATTTATTTATCCCAAAGACTTACAGGCTGTTGGATTTATGAAGCTCAGAGGAAAAGAGGAATAAAACAAGTCACTTCAATGAGGGCATGCGACCATTTATATTGTCATTACGTGGGAGTGTATCATCTCAGCAATGTCACAGTTCATCAGTGAAGGGAAAAAATGTTTTTAATAGTTTCCTTTATGAACGAGTTGATTTTAGTCAGATGATTTGGATGTGAAAAGTGCTGAGCTTTTGATGGTATACCTAAAGCAATGAGTTCCAGCACATCATTAAAAGTAGAAAAAGGTCTACTATAATAAACTCAACTGTATTAAAAACTTATTAATAACAATAATCATACAATTTAAAAAAATAATTAGGGAATATATTTTCAACATTTTCTCATTCCAAGGCATCAAATACTGTCACTTTGTCAGGTGCTGCTACTATTATAGAGATTCCCACAAGGTTTTTATTTGGTATTGTGGCTTACTCATTGTCCAGCAATATTGAATGCCGAGTGCTAAAAAGTGCATATTAAGAGGATGGAAAGGCAGTGGTGGAGTAAGTTTGACTTTTGTAAGCCAGGGAGATTGATACATTTTTAATTTCAATTTCAATTATGGCTTCCAACAATTATGAAAAAAATCATAAAGATTTGTCATTTGTTAGACACTCAGTTTGCCTTTGCCCTTCCCTGAAAGCTCAAACTCACTCACTGTTTAGTTCAGGTGGAGCCAAGATAACAGAACGAGAACGTTTGGCCAACAGGATCTATCAAGAAGAAGCAAAAATCATAAAAGGTTTCAGCAGGTGGACCTGGAGAAGGATCATTAACAGATGCCTGCAGATGACTTTGTCTCCGAGGGTCTCTCACCCAGCCGTGTGTGACAGTGGTCATCTTCATTGCTCACCCTGTGGCTACTGTACAGGCCTCCCAAGACTCCGCCACTTGTTCCTCTTGCTCCCCCCATCCATATCCACTTGCAGGCATCCCACAGTTGGGACTGCAAGCTGACAGGGATCGTTGGTTGCAGTTACGGTTCAAAACAGCCACAATAGGGAGTTAGGTCCTATGGTCAAACACTATAGGGCCTAACTGCCTATTGGAAAATCCTTTGTCCCTCTCTAGCCTCACCACTTTTTTCAGTTATTTGTTTGACTGAAACTTGTAGACCATAAAGCCATAACAACGACACTAAGAGGCCACAAATTAAGTGACAAAAAAGCATTTGTCTTATAAGGGCATTCATTTAGTTTTATTCAGTTGTACTAAGAAATTATATGACAAAAACAACAGTGAGAGACAAACAAAAATTCTGACTTCAAAGCAAATTAAAGGAAAAAGAAGAAAACAACCAAGAATAATAAATGTCAAACTGACAAACTAAGATGTAAGTGCTATGGGAACAGTTTCTATTAAATGACAGCAGAGCAGTGCCTTGAGGGAAACAGCACAAAAAACAACAAAATGCATCCAGTGGCAATCAAGAGAAATAAATTGAAAGCATGCGTAAAGTGGGTGCAGCATGTAGATGTGCATAAAAATGCCATCAGTGCTAAAAAGCCTCTGTAGACATTTTTTGTAGCAAAACAGATTTTGGTCAGGTGTCTGATGCATACTTGCTTGAATATTACATTTTCTGAGCAACAAAAGACTTGAATATGAGACATATGGATTGTGGTGAAGTGTCTGAAAACGAAAACTCATCAAGGGTCTCTGGTATGAAACTCCAATTAGGAGCAGCTTCTTTTCTCTCATGTCCTATGGGAAAATCAATACAGAGACTACTTTGAAACTAATGTAGTGAAAGCCCTCCTTTTCACTGAGCTTGACAGGGACAATAACCAAACAAACCATGTTCGCCTTCACACTTCAGTCAAGGTTGGTCTTAATATATTTGCTTGCCATGAGCCGCTGCAGGAGAATTTATTTATCAAGAGGAACAAAGTGCATTAGCAGGACAGTGTTTCAGTCTTTCTGTATCTAGATAAAGCAGGGAAAAAGGAAACATTCGTGTATGTGTGTGTATGTGTTTTTTTGTTTTTTGTTTTATTAAAAGATGAACTGATATTCAGTTTAGTGCACCTGATGTGTATGAGGAGTCTGATGTTGCTGAGAGGCTTTCGTACCTCTTAAAATGTTTTTTAAATAGCACCATTATCCACTTCGGCTCAGCCAGACCCAGTGGTAGGTCTATTATGATGCATGCATGTTGTGCAACAAGTGATATTTTAAATTCTCAAGATGGTACAAAGATTTTACAGAGAGCTGTAACATACTGGGGAAAATATTTGTTAGATTGTACATGCAGAAATTTTCTATCTAACCTGAAGGTGAAGTCTTTACAAAATATGGTATTAATATATTTCGCACAATTTTATATATATATATATATCTTGTCCATTCATGAGCGCCAGGCAGCACAAATGAACCAGCTGCTAGTAGATGAGATACACCCAGAATGGCTAACTGAAGGCCGGACAGTCCTGATCCCCAAGGATCCCCAGAAGGGACCAGTCCCATCCAACTACCGGCCCATAACCTGCCTCAGCACCACATGGAAGCTCCTGTCAGGCATCATAGCAGCTAAGATGAACAGGCACATGGCTCAATACATGAGCAGGGCACAGAAAGGAATTGGTAGAAACACCAGAGGGGCAAAACACCAGCTCCTGGTAGATAGAGCAGTCACTTGAGACTGCAAGACCAGACTGACCAACCTGTGCACTGCCTGGATTGATTACAAGAAAGCCTATGACTCAATGCCTCACACATGGATCCTGGAATGCCTAGAACTATATAAGA
>VUQS01023539.1:9426-21057 GCA_015108495.1 Heterochromis multidens | reverse complement strand
GCTTTACAACCGCAAGTTAGGAGGGGCTGATTTAATTCCTTTTTCATTCCTCACAGTTGGTTTTTTCCTCTTGAGGGTAACATTCTGTCTAATGACTGCAGACATAAAAAATAAAAAAAAATCAGTGAGTGCAGAAAAGTAAGTAATATAAAGTTTTTCTCTGTATGGGTGAAAGTGCGTTATGATGTAGAGGCCTTAAGGGGAACATTTCAGTCTGGAGCATGTGGCAGCAGCAGATGTCGTGTTTGATGGTGACGGCTAATGGTGTAGTTTTCTTTTCATAATTTTTTTTTTTTTTTTTGGAAGAGCATTTTTTGTGAGGGTTTGCTATTCATGGACAGCTTTCTTAAGCAGTTCATGCCAGTAGCACACATTAACAGGATATGACATTGATCCTCTCCATGCCCTCTTTAAATTATGCTTTCTCTCTCTTATTCTGTCTTCAGAACACCTTAAGGTGGCACTAGAGGAGTACATGGTACGATTGCCAAAAGTTCGCATCCTGAGGACCAAGAAGAGGGAGGGTCTGATCAGGACTCGCCTGCTTGGAGCAGCTGCCGCTAAGGGAGAAGTCCTCACTTTCCTGGACTCACACTGTGAAGCCAATGTCAACTGGCTCCCTCCACTGCTGGGTGAGGAATGGACCTTAAACCTTAACATGAGTCCAATCCTGGTCTAACCCTCACCTTATAATCTTAGTGATGGCTGCTTTGTACATGTAACATTAAACTCATTTTAGGAAAAACAGAAGTCTCAGAAAAATCTAAAACTGAAAAAGCGGGAATCACAGAATCTCAAATGATAACATATATAGTCTTTCTGGGTACTAATATATAGTACATTGATAAAATGTATTTCATAGATGGAACCCTGGACCATTCATTAAACAGTGCCTTTTTCCTCCAACATACTGCCCCTTGTTGGTGATTAAAAACAAGATGATTAGATTTATGTCGAAAACATAATTACTGTGGTAGCTATTGTGACATCAGCCACTGGATTGTCTTTTGAAACAGAACAGGATAAGTGAGGGATGGATCTGACTGAGAGTGCCTTATCATATATTTGAGTCATATTGGAAGCATAGTTTGTAAAGCGAGCAGCATGTTGTACTTAATAATATGTGAAACTAGTAAATGAGACAGAACACATACACGTACATCCACACCAAAAAAAATAGGGCAGGTACTGGGCCGAAAAATGAGTCAACAAATGAGAAAATCAACAGCTCGCACACCGCAGGGCTTCAGTTTGACCTGTTTATTGCATCATGGTAGTTGTAATGTTTCAAGCACACCTGCTCTTCATCAGACAAAAACACAAAGAGCAGCACCATCTTTAATTACATGTTTTTGGTCATGTGATATCATCACATGGAGATGATGTCCAGTCAGTACCCATGTATTACATAGATCAAATAGTTCTTAGATAATGAACCACTTTTAAGTCATATGTGTATAGTACATCATACCCCGGTAACAGTCTGAAAAGTGCCTAGTAAAAATCTAAATATTAGTAAATCCATGAATGAATAAATAAATAAATGGAGAAAAAAAGCAATAAAGAATAAATGAAAAATAAAATACAAAATGAAAGGAAGGAAAAACATGCACAGTGCTACTGGTACGATCTAACTGGAAGGCAGTTGGGAAATTAGGAAATGTCAAAATTACAATAAGGAACCACAGTGTGTCACATACAACACCTCCTAGACAACACACAAAGTTGCTCATCTCGAATATAAATATATATTCAATATGAGTAGAGGCCTTCAATAGATCTTGTACTGCTTAGGTCACTCCACTCTATACTCAAGTATAAGAAAACACTAAAAAGGTGTTTCTATTGTTTGATGCAATAAGTCTAACAAATATTCAATGACCCACAGCTCAAAACATACAATGGCACAAAACGGATGGCTCCATAAAAGTTGTACACAGAGAGCCTGAAAATGAACCCGCTGGACAAATACAAGGAATCATAAAAAAGAACAAACATTCATTTCTTAATTGGGACCTTTAGGAGCCAAAGTGTCAGAAGTGTAAATCCAAAGAGTTTTTATTGTTAGAGGAAAGTTTTAGCATCCTCTCCTCTCCTTGGAAGATGTACATGCTTAGTGACAAAATAACTCAGACTAACCAGTCTGGATGTTTTGCCCATGTATGACAGCCCACACGGACATTTAAGCATACATATCACATTGTTGGAAATGTCGCAACTACCAAGATGCAATAAATGGGTATAACTGGAGTCCTGAGGTGTGTGAGATGTTGATTTTTTTTGTTTACTGATATCATTCAAATGAGCAGTAGGGTCATTTTCTTATTTCTATAGAATCCAACTTGTTGCACCCAGGGGAGTCTATCCCTTACTGACCATTAGAAAGAATGCAGGTTTATGATATTCACACACTCACTTCACTTTTTAGACTTAGTTACTTTAGTTACTTTGATTAATTTTTTTTTTTTTTTTTACAGTCAGTGGTTACATCAGACAATTAAGAATAACACCGCTTTGATAACACAGCCATTGACGCATATAAAATGAGTTTTTTCATTATAATTCATCAGTCAGTCAGAGTGTCTGTCAGTGACTTTTAAAAAGCAGTAAATCAAAAATTTAGTAAGAGAGGTCGAGGCTACATGGAGCTGAGAGAAAATGACAAAGGGGAAATAGGTATAATGATTAACATTGAAACCTACCAATCAAAGAACTTTCGTAAAGAATCAAATGGTAATAAATAAATAAAAATTTGTATTATTGGTGCCAAGGTCTGGGTATCAGTAGATAAATACATACATTTAAAATGGTCAGGATTTGTATATTTCACGGTTTGTAACGTAGCAGCATATATTCTTTTTTTTTCTTTAATATGAAATACTTCTACCAGTTGTTTGAATAGCTTGCAGCACCCAGATAACCTGCAGTCTGTGAAGAGGAGGGGCGAGGAGGCTTTGCTTGGCTGTAAAAGGTCTAAAGCCAGAAAGCTTGGGAAGAATTTCTCTGCACCATCTGTTGTCATAACCTGCTTACCATCATGTGTGCTGCCTCCTGTCTCTCTCAGACCGAATCGCCCAGAACAGGAAGACTATCGTGTGCCCAATGATTGACGTCATTGACCACGACAACTTTGGCTATGAAACACAGGCGGGTGACGCCATGCGAGGGGCATTTGACTGGGAAATGTACTACAAGCGGATCCCCATCCCTACAGAGCTGCAGAAGGATGACCCCAGTGAACCCTTTGAGTGAGTGCATCTGACATTTGGTTGGGGACATTTTATACTGATTATCTGATTGTGCCACGACTAAATGCATGCATCTGTTGCATGGGTGACCCCAGTGGGACTTAAAGCTTCTCATCTGGGTTTGTTGGCGCCATGCACTTCTGAATGATTTCCATCAGGTCTTGTTTATTCACTGAAGGTCTTTGTGAGTACTGCTATGCTCATACACACATTTACACCTGGATGTTGCATAAGACGGTTACTAAAACACTCGACTACCAACCCATTAAGTTGCTAAATCTGAAAATGAATTCCATTTCCGAAGTGGATAAGTGCCACAATTCCAGTCTTACATTTCAGAGTATACAGAGAAATGGAAGCTTTTTCAGATTTCACTGAACCAGTGTGGCGGTAAAGTCAAGAGGCCAGCTCTCTGTCTCAAGCTCTCCAATTTTTAATGCCAAGGTTATATACCACAACCCATGTCATCATAAGAGGAGGATTTTTGGGGGGCCCTGACTATGTTGCAGCATTAAACTATGACCTACTTGGTTTTTCTTATTAACAGGTAGGATTTCTGAGTAGGAAAGGAGCGACATTCAGACATTTTTATATTATTTTGGTACTTCATTGTGGGCAGAGATCTTCAAGAACTGGAACTAGTAGAAATGTTATTTTTGGATGCAAATTTAGTTGAGTTCAAGAGTTAAAACAATTTGGAGACTGATGGATATTTGAGTCATTTCACAGTCACCTGGTCCAAGCGGCAACACTTTGGGGCAAAAAAAAAGGTCCAAAAATGCAATTCCTCAAATGGCCTCCAAAAGTATGTCAACCTCTATCAACGCCCAAGTTTAACTAAAAGAAACATGAGAGATGAGATGTCTTTTACAAAAAAGGTTTAGGTACCTTTAGCTAATTTCCCCCTTTAAAAAAAACTATACAGTAAGTGATTCATTTATTTAAGTTTATAGCTCATTCATTTAGATTCTGTTAAGGCTTAGTTAAGTTATTATGCATTATTAGGCATGTGGCAGCTTTGAGTGCCTGACAGATGCCATCACTGGCCTGCAGCTCATCTTATTCCAGTCACTGAAGTGGACCTTTTAACTGTGTGTGTGGTGTTGGTGCTTTTTGGAGCATTTTTAATGCAATTGTCTGGCAAATAATGTGGCTTGCTATGTGGTTAATTGTACTAAAAGCCCATTGAAAATATCTGCATCTCAGTTTTGGTAAGTGAAATTCTACCTTATTATTTGTACCTGCACTAATTAGCAGGTATCAGTGTCTGTGTTGGACCCATACAGTGTGTGGATGCTCTTTGCACTAAATTACATTGCTAGCTTAGGTGACACTTGACGCTGTCCCCTAAAACATAGGTGCTATCTGCTAGTTGGAGATGACCACAATGCTGAAAATAGAACTCCACAAATCAATGGGTGACATCATTGTGGCTACAGTTGTCCCTGATGTGGAGTTTATGGTTTATATAATTTCAAATTGTATGTGTTGAGGTTTCACACTGTTGGTTGGACAGAATGAGCTGTTATTTTTGACAATTTGTGACTTTATTGACTAAATGATGAATGACTGACTGCAAATGTAGTTACTCCTTTGAGTGTTGTCTATAAATTTAACTTAAAGACCAATCACAGATTAATGTGTTTGTATGTGTTGCAGGATTCCCAGGTAACACTGACCCTCTGCAAAGAAGCATGATAGGTTTTTGCCATAGTTTCCTTCCACTTTATGAAGCTTTAAGTAATGGAGGCTAGAATAAATAAATAACCAAATAACTGTATGTGATGCCAGACACTCCATTTGTGAACCTTGAGGGATTAGTTGGATGTTTGTCTATGTTTGGATGCCAGAGAATATTTGACTGTCCTGGGAAATGCTGTAGGCAAGATCAGGCAGTGTGGCTGTGATTCAGGAGGATGGGAAACTAAAGAAGAAGAAATGAGCTGCAGAACAATCAGAATCAATCCTCATTTTGTGAATTAGTCTGCTCTTCTTGCCCAATGAAATGACCTTCATCAGTGCAAATCCAATTTGAGTCGCAAAGATTTTCATTTTCATTCTGATTGACATTGCCGCAGTGGAGAACGAGGCACTGTGGAATGGCAAAATCCATCTTGGAGGTGTGTGTGCTTGTGTGTTTGTGGACGCTGGAGTATGATTTTTTTTTTTTTATCCCTGTCCTCATGCCTGTGTCACTGTCTCTTTTGTTAATTCCATCAACGCTCCCTTAATTTATCCTTTTGTCCGTCTCTCTCACCCCTTCTTTAAGCTTCAAGGTTTCATTTAGCAGTGAGCTCAGGCTTGAACTCTTGTTTTTGTTTTTGTTTTTTTCCCTCAAGGTCAGTAGACTGAAATGGAGAATATCAACTTGAGCATTTGTAGTTAAATTAGAATTGTTTTAGGAGAACCTTGGCCCATTCATTAAATATTGTCCTTTTCCTCCATCATACTACCCCTTGGTTATTAAAAACAAGATGACCAGAGATTATGTTCCTTTGAAGGAACTGATACTTTCTCTGAGAAAATAGTCTAAAATTGGCAAAATTACCATTTATCAGTTACAGTTAGAAATGAAAAAGAGTGCAAAACTAACACAGTTTTAATAAACAGTGTTAAGTAAAGAACTTTGCCAACATCAAATATAGCCTACATTTTATGAAATTGCTGTTCAAAGCATAATTATTGTGGTATTATCAAACTGGCATATTTTGACAGCAATCGAATGGTACTGAGGTTTCATACGCTACAAAATGTATATGATGAACCTAGTCTTTTACTTGTGGTATTGCATTTTCTAGCTTTTTCTAGACTGTTAAGGTCACTTTAGTCAATGCTGGTCAATATTAATTCAGTAGAGCTGCACTATGGTAGAGGGCTGAAGTCTGTACTATGGAAATCCTATTTGACATTTCCATTTCTATTGTGATTTTCTTCTATTGAAAAGAAACTTTAATGTTGACATTCTTAGGAAGGTAATTACAGGCATTCACAGTGGTGGAATTTCTCTTCTTGTCTTTAAAGACTACAGCATTAAGTGTTTCTGAATCCTGGCTTGACATATTTGTGGCCACCATCATGCTGGTCAATGTTCAGCTTGTACTTCACAGTGTGTGTGAACAGGTAATCAAAAAGAGTCTGTATGGGGTCCTGATACTACCAGATGGTCTGCAGACTTTCTCTGTGTGCGTGTGTGTGTTTGTCTGTTCAATATAAAGTAATGACATTTTGAAAGTAAATAGACTCTGTGCTCTCTGCACATGAGACTGGGCCCCACATTCCGGGCAGACTGTCCTCAGTGTGGTACAACTGTGTTGTGTTGGCAAGGCAGGGACTGGCCCACGTTAAAAAGCGAAATGGATGGCAATGTTGGATATCCACCTGATCCAGCTTAAAAGGTGGACCAAGGAGTCATCATGATACAAATGCAATATTACAAAATGCAAAATTGTTCCATTTTCATGTGCTGTGGTACCCATGTGGAGCATGTATTTCCATGTATGTTTGCACGTTTCAATAAACCATTGCACATACACAATTTTCCTAGCAAAATATAAAGAAATGAGGGGTGGCTCAAGACTTTTTGCACAGTACTGTGTATATGAAACCCTGATTAAATTATATATGCCTGAATAAAATTAATGAAATGTCTTGTCCCAAAACTGTTTTTCACCAGCAGATTTTTTTTTTTCTGCACAGCAGCAAAACAAAGTAGTTGCTAAGCAACACAGGAGCAGCAGTGTGAGTAGTGACTGGGTCAATTCATTATCATTTTAAATTAAGTGTTTTGCAGCAACAGGGTTTTTGTCTGGTTTTGTGTAGTGGCTCGCTGTTTGAAATAGAAGGGAATTCATCTTGTTCAAGTGGTCTTTGTGAATGCTCACGTGTATGTTCAGGCATTTGTGAGAAACATAAATGACAGATTACCCCAAAATGGTAATGAGAGGTTCTACAGAATCAGCCAGATATTGTAGCTGAATTCAGTGTCATCATAGAGATATTTATTGGACATCCATATATAAAATAATGTGTCAGATGTATTCAAAATTCCATATAGAATTCAGTGGGATGCCCTGTTTTAATTTGGTATGCATTATATCTGATGACATCAACCAAATGTGGATGTTTTTAATTTGGCAACATCTTACAATATTCTACAGTACAAAAAAAGATTTTAGTGTTTACTGATTGCTTTCAGTCAATCAGATCAATGTACTTTCGAGTCAGTCCTATATGACATTGGACACGATATAAACAAATTAATCCATTAAAACCTGATTCAAAACATCAGAAGATATACAAGTGCAATCATTAATATTAATATAATAATAATATAGCATTACAAATTAAACTTGGGCCTAATCTGGAAAGGACAGTGAAAAAAATTATAAATAAATAAATTGTGAAGTTGATTGTGAAATCTCAAATGTGAGATTGTCCAATTTAAAATCAGGCAAGTTTTTTTTTTTTGTTTGTTTGTTTGTTTGTTTTTTTAACAAACTACACCTGGGATAATATTGCCTGGTCTTGCATGCGGTGAAGTGGAACCAGCTCCAGGGCTAATGCTGTAATTGTTTAACAATGCTTATTACCAGTGTAGTTGAACATGCCTGTGGTTGTTACCCTGCCAGATTAAACTTTAACTTGTGGTTAAGTGATCCTCATATTCACTAGCTTGTGAGATATCAGTGCTGTCATTCCTAAAGCCGCTGGGTTTCCTTGCACACAACTCTGGGGAGGTGAAGAGTGTTTGTGTTTTCTCCCTCCGGTGAACAAGAGCTAACAATCACCACCCCATAAATCAGCGCCCACGCAGTGTCTATGCTCTCTTTGCTAAGCTCACACAGTCCACTGACCATGCTCACCATCACCGCACACAGACATACAACAAACTGTTCCTCTGTGCCCCTGCAGCTACTGTTGTTCACCCTTTGTCCTGTGATGAAAGTCTGTCTAGTGAATTTCATTCAGCACTATTCCAGGGAAGCAGATTGTGTGCATGTGTGTGTGGCAGTTTGTTTGCTTCACTTTTCTTCCTCCAGCATACAACAGTCACAAGTTATGGACAATGAACTGCACAAGCACACAGTTACCTGGTCAGGCAGGTCAAGTATGCCTGTGTGAAAGAAATATTCAAACAGTTGCAGAAAGGTGTGCTTTGTCTGAACAAAGGTGGGCAGTGAAAAAATGGTAAAAGAGCGGGGACCTCAGCTCGTGTTTTTATGGACTTTACAATTATTAATGTGCAGTTTAGGCTCAGTTGGGTTTCCGTTATTGTTTTAATCAATATGATCACAAAGCAGGTTGTTAAGGAGCAGTTACTCATTATGGTGCTGCTGTCCACCCTCCATAATACATACTATGTTGACTAATAGCAAAAAATCAGAAAAGTCCTGCTGCTGTTGGTATAAGAGACACTGAGTTTATATTCTGCTTCCAGAATGAAGAGAGAGAACACGGGCTATACCAGCATCAGATTCTTGTTCACACATAAGGACTGATGGATTGATTTCAGCTGAATAACAAACACTATTAAGTCATCACAGTCGTGTTTTTTGTGGTTCTTTTTCAATTTTCATTTTTAATCTTTTTTTTTTTCTCTCTCTTTTTAGTTCTATTAACACTTATGGGCTATTTTTATGTGCAAAATGTATCACCTGTATCTTCTCCACTCTTCACCATGACCTCCCAGCACACAGCAGTCTTTTGCTGACTGGTGGGGAAAAAACAAAAAAGTTGAGAGGAAATAAATGAGTGTCTGTGCAAATGCACAGCTACACTAAGCTTGAATTTCAAAACTGAACCAATAGACAGAAATAAAATTCTCCTGTTTTCTTTTGTTTTGAGATCATGATGAATCTGTTTCTCCCAATGCCCATGTTAATTTCAAAGAGTGCATAGTCACAAGTACACATTCTGAACTTATGTGTGCATGCATGCCCGTGTTGCAAGGGTTTTTATATGAAGAGATACCAGCAGGAGATTATAGTGAGGCAGATTAAATTTAACATACTTTAATTTAATGAATTATTTGCCACGCCTGTTGTGCCATCCATGCTGATGTGCTCTACACTCGCAGTTCACTAACAGCGGTGTGCAGTTGGGTTGCAACAAAGGCAAACATATGATGTTTTTCGTTTGTTTTGTTTTTTTTTCCATAATGATAGGATCCAATCAAGGTATTAAGATTTGGGGGATTTTTATGTCAGTTCCTTTGCAAGTCTGTGTTTCAATGTGAGACTGACTGATCTTAAAAAAAGAAAAAGAAAAATCTATATTTTTCCAGTTTCTTTGCTTTATACTCCTTGATATTAAGCTCCATATCTCTACAATTTGGATTCGAAAAATAAAACTCTGAAATTCTGAGCACTAGTGTATCATTAAATGCCTCCTAATGGTTCAGGAAATGGTGTCGTTATAAATCCAAGAAAAGCCTCTCTTCCCTCTATCTGTGAGGTTATGTTCTCATCTATCTTGTATTATTTCATAGTTCAATACAGAAAATTCCCTCTGGATAAAAAGTTTCTTTCTCTCCCCGACTGCTCCTTCTGTTTTCCTCCAGTTGTTGCTGGTGTCCTGATGAGAAGCTGTTCAATACTTTTCCATTCAGTTTTGCTGCAGGGAGAAGCTCTCGCTGCACCCTGAGCTGAGGACTATTATGTTGTTTGGAACTACTGAGCTTGTCATCCCAGTCAGAATTCTCACTGGTTCAGATGGGTTAATTGGTTTTGCACTGTGAAGAGTGTATCACTGGGTTGTTAAACACATGCGGAAATGTGAGGAAAAACAGCTCTGGAGTGGGATAGAGCCTGAATTCTCTAACATGCATTTCTTTTAATTTAATCCTGTGTTGATTTACCAGGTCATGGGATGTAACAAGGCTATGTATAAATTTGGCACTTTCCATTATATGTATGGCCAGCCTGGCAGATTTAAATTCATTTTTATACTTTGTATTGTGTTCCCATTTACACCCAGCTGTGTCTTTTTGTGTCTTTTAGGTCTCCAGTGATGGCAGGAGGACTGTTTGCTGTCGATAGGAAGTGGTTCTGGGAGCTGGGTGGATATGACACGGGTCTAGAGATTTGGGGAGGAGAGCAGTACGAGATCTCCTTCAAGGTAAAAAGAATAAAAAGTGAGAGAGAAGAAAACACAAAAGTGCAGTGTAGTGTAGAAAATAATCAATGAAATAACTTTGACCTTTGTGAAGAAAGCTGACTTCAATCCCAAGATGTGAGTGGGTCCTCTTTTTATGTTTTATGTTTGGATTCAGGCACAAAACCCAGGGTTGTGAACCCTGGGTGTATAAATGAGCAGAAAAATGACAGCACTGAATCCCTCAATAATATGCTGGCTCCTGACTCGTGATCTTGTAATGATTGTTGGATACTGATATTTAAATACTGGATAAATAATCTAAGGGAAGGGATGACATCATTCTTAGAAAAGATATTCCTTTATTTGAAGTCTGGATTACAGTGTTGGAGAGCATTGTCAAGCATGTCAGTCCCAAATTTCCCATAGGCATTCAGCTTGGTGAGATTTAAAGACTGTGAAGGTCAAAGTACATGATTCACATCATTTTCATAAACCTCAAACCATTCAGTGAGCCTCGGTGCCCTCAGATTACCAGTGTGCCCTGTCCCATTAAGACAAAACTGTTTCATCATAGGATAAAGGTGATCATTCTGAACTGATTTGCAGTGATCCGCCCTTCTAAGAGGACCCAAAATGCTTGTCGTCAGAACGGTGAAGGTTTTCTTGAGGAATTCCTTTGACCTGCCAGTTCTTAACAGACAGGTCAAATGATCCATTAATGGAGGCAACAGAGGAAACAGTGGTGATTCAGGAGACTGGGGTCAGTAAGAAAACATCAGATTGTGAGTGTGTGTTTGCTGTCAAGCTTTTTGCACATCCGCTAGCATTGAGAGTGGGCAGAGGAAGTGGTAGAAAGTAAATACTCATCTGTAGTGACTCAGTGTTGGCACTGTCAAAGATTAAAGCAAAATAAGCCCCAAATCACCAAGACCTAGTATATGAAGTACTGATTCAGCGTTAGCCAGTGAGGGGAAAAATGTGAAGTTCATGTAGGTACCAACATACCTGGCGGAACAGCGCACACACTGGAGAAGGTGGCTGTCAGGAGAATATGTGGATAGAAATATTGTCAAATTTGATGAAAATCAGAGGAGAGAGTTTGAAGGGAATGGGAACAGCACTGGCAAAGTACAAGAAAAGAAAAAACACTTGCATGAGTAATATAAATAGGAGGGGGGAGGGGGATAATATGGAAATCAACAGGAAAGACCAAGTGATTGTATCTCAATTCAGAATTGGTTACAGTAACTTCAAGAGTTGTCAATGTCAAGAAAGGAGACTGGAGAAA
>VUQS01023538.1:0-12376 GCA_015108495.1 Heterochromis multidens | reverse complement strand
TAGCCACGCAGCTGTAGAAGCCCGCATCTGAGGGGGCCACGTCAGGCAGCTGCAGTCGTGTCTCCTGTCCATCCAGCAGCAGATTGCGGTGCAGGGACAGCGGCTGGCCGTCCTTTATCCATGTCAGCGTCGGAGGGGGGACGCCACGTGCTTCACAGGTTAAAGTCACCAAGGATCCCTGGATTACTGTCACTGGCTCCACTGGTTCGATGTGATTCACACCAGGGGGCACTGCAGACCATAAACACAGAGTGTGAAATCCCTCCGAGCCAGCATGCTATGTTATCATTTTATCTCATGTTTGGATTGTACCTTGGACTTGGACATCATAGCTGAGTTCTGCAAGACCAGCTTGACTGCGTGCCACACACGTGTAAACTCCAGAATCAGACAGCTGCACAGGAGAAATCCTTTTTTATGAAGAAAGAGAACATTTAGAATGACCTCATCTACCAACTTGTAATCTCTTTACAAAATAGGCTGTAATTATCCTAACTGACCTCAGCAAAGAGTCACCAGAGAGGAGCCGAGTGCGAGGAGAGAGAAGCAGCGGACGCCCATTGTTCAGCCAGCTGATCTGAGGCGGAGGATTTCCTGCTGCTTGACACTCCAGCGTCAGAGCGCTGTCCTGTGTGACCTGCACCTCTTTGGGGATGGTGGTCTCACCAGAGATGGACGGCGGAACTGTGACAAATCAAATCAACTGTGAAGAAATCACTCTGAAACTTGAAACAGATCAAGTACTAAAACCAACCTAGTACAAAGACGGTGTAGATTTTGCTCTCCTGGCCGGCCAAATTCACAGCCAGGCAGGTGTATGTCCCAGAATCCTCAGGACTCAGCCTCAGCAAAGTCAGTGTGCTGCCATCAGGGGTCACGCTGCCAAACAGAGTACAAGCACACTTTGTTTTCACATCCATTTTTCTCTATTATTTGTCCAAATCTGAACCTCAGTATAATTCTCTCATCATCACCCTCATCCCACAGTTTTCTCACAGTCACATGCAGATACACAAACACAATCACTTGCTGTCTGATGACCACATCAGCTGGTGAACAGCTGTGAAGCAGCTGTTTTTACAGTTTTTCATGATGCAACTGGGCAAGAGACTATAAACCATTTGTCCGTCCGCATATCCCTTAAGTCATGCACATCATTTCCTATGACTCTGATTAATGCTGACATTTTCCCAAACCCTTAATGAATGGTGCTAATCGATTCAAACATTTATCATTGTTATGATTACTTCATACACTTCACAGAGTGGGGCCTGAGAACAACTTACGCAATGTGACGGGCGTCAGATCCCTCTAAAGTCACTCCATCTTTCAGCCAGCTGAGACGGGGTGTGGGGATTCCATTTGCTCTGCACTCCAGGGTCAGCTCCTCTCCCCTGGGTGCACTCACTTCAGATGGGAGGTCGGAGTCCAGGATGGTGGGGGAGACTGAGCAGGGCAAAGATCACTGGTAAATACTTCTTCAAATCATTTCTCTCATAACTGACATGTAAAGTAAACTCGTTACCCTGCACAGTGACTGTGTACTCTTTTTGTGTTTGTCCCTCACTGTTCTTGGCTACACAAGTATATCTTCCAGCGTGAGACAGGCTGAGAGGCCCCAGCTCCAGCCTGTTACCTCGAACAGACCACTGCCACTGCAGACTGCTTTCTGGAAACCAAACAGATCCACTTAATCTAACTGTGACACACTTGACATGCCTATATTTTTCCATAGTTCCATGCCACTCCCTCCCACTTACCAATAGGGGTTCCATCTTTAAGCCAAGTGATGCTGGGAACAGGTACCCCTGTGGCCTCACATAGCAGGGCCACATGGGAGCCCAGGCTATAATTTAGAGACTCTCGAAGAGGTCCATCCAGGACAGGTGGAACTGTAAATATATTATAAATATATTTGTATGGCAATGTAAAAAAAAAAAGTGGCTACTAGGTTTTAAAGATAGTTGTCTACAGTGTTTTCATTGCAAATACTAGAGAGTGATTTTTACCATGAACTGTCAGCCTAAACGTCCTGTCCACCTGTCCAGCCACATTGGACACTTTGCAAGTGTACGTGCCACTATCTCCCATCTAGTAACCATAAAGGAAAGTTTGGTGAGGTGTTTTCATTACAGGTTATAATCAGAAGGGAGTCATGATTTAATTGCCACTGGCTTCAGATGCATTCAGATCGGTGATCTCAGCTCCAGCCTGTTAGAATTAGTCAGAATTATCTCAGAGCTTTAAATGTACCAGAGAAAGAAAAAGTGAGTGCAGTGAAAGTATGTATACATTAGACATCATCAGCTGTCGAAAAGCCCCTTAAAACCCCTTTTTATGTTTTGTTTGCAGCCTTAAAAAATGTGTGACGTTAAAAAAAATAAAATAAAAAATTTCTGACCTGGACTCCTATAATCTCCAGCTGGTGTCCATCCATCTTTAGCCCATTCCCAGCAGCCAACTGTAGCCCACTCTTGTACCATGTGACTTCAGGCTCGGGAACGCCATGGGCTTCACATCGCAAGGTGACTGAGGAGCCAACCTGAGGTGTCACTGAGTCTGACTCAGCATCGTGCCAAGGCTTCAGGGTGGGCACGACTGTTGGTTTGCACATTCAAAGAGGACATGATCTCAGTTTGATTCATTCAGAATTAGAATGATTCACTCCTGAACTCTCCTCAGTCACAGCTGGCTTGAGATAAACATCTTTTTTTGCCAGACAGTGTTTTGGGATTTGATCATCTGTATATGTGGCTGAATTGTGCAGATGGGTCACAGTGTGTTTGCTCACCATAAACACTGAGGAGAATACTCTTCTGGTCTTGCCCTGCTGAGTTGGTGGCTGTGCAAACATATTGCCCTGCATCTTCCAGCCTTGCCTGGGGCAACTGTAGCATCTGGCCACCTATGATATATATAGATAGTATAGGCAATATATCAAATAATGATATGAAATATATGAAATATCAGTGCCAGAATTAGATTCCACCCAATGTATTGCTCCTGATTGAAGGATTTGGGTACTGAAGATGCCCGAGGGCTAACCTGGGAGAATGTGAATGCTGGTGCTGAAATGGAGGACTTGCCCATCTTTGGTCCAGGTGATCTCTGGAGGAGGGTATGCTTGGACGTCACACAGCAAAGACGCCATGTGGCCCTCAGTCACACTAACCTCCTCCTCCTTAGGGCCAGTTATTCTAGGAGGGACTGAAAGAAGAAAACAGAGTTGTGTTGTACGTGAAGTCATAAAAGAACGTGTAATATCACAGTAAAGACCTTTTTTCTTTTTTACCTTGCACTGTCAGACTGAAGAGCTTCTCAATTGTTCCAACCTTGTTCTCAGCTACACACGAATACCCAGCCATGTCTGAAACCTGGACACTGAGAAGCTGTAAGTTAGGACACAAGTGTTATTCTTCACTACAAAATGTTACAGTTGGATGTTTGCATGCTGGCAACAGTGTACATAAGTCAGCAATAACTAACTTGAAGTTGAGTCCCATCCTCACTGATATGGTGCTGTGAGTCCTTGTGCACCAGCTGCCCATCTCTCAGCCAGGAGATGACTGGAGCTGGGTGTCCAATCACATCGCAGTGTAGCACCACAGTGCTGTTAACCACTGCTCCCATCTCCTCCATAAACTCCTTTGATGCTCCAATAATAACAGGAGGGACTATGGAAGTTAAACACAACTGAAATTATTGAGTATCATTTCCGTATTCATATATTTTATTGCAAACATTTTAATTACAACTAACTTAGGTATATGTACTTGCTTACCTAGAATCTCCAGTTCGAAGTGCATGCGATCCTCTCCTGCCTCATTAACAGCCTGACATGTATACCTTCCAGCGTCCTCCTTCTGCACTCGGGCAATTTGTAGTACCTGTCCACCTGTCAACCCGTCCAATAAAAATGAATCCTCAGTTACATATAACAACCACACTAATGGTCTTACATGAGAACGGAAGGAGTTTTCCCTGACCTGGAAGTAGGACCACTCCATCGGCAGAGGTGAGCTTTTGGCCATCTTTATACCAGCTGAGCTTAGGAGGGGGAATGGCATTGCTCTCACAGGACAGGCTGATTTGATGCCCCAGGACAACTTCCCGCTTCTCTACCATGTCCTCATCGTTAACGTCGTCTTCATGTCCCAAACCCCAGGATGCTTCCCTGTTATTCACCCGGTGGAAAATCGGAGGGACTAGACGGACAGAGGCACATCAGAAGATGGTCACTTTCTGTTCAAAAGTTTCATATGAAATGGTTCCCAGCTACTGTACATTGAACTAACTGAACACACCCTGAATAGTGACACGAAAGTCTCTCTTGTCCTCTCCTGCAGAGTTGGTGACCACACAGGTGTACTGACCCTCATGGGACAGCATGGCGTTCTCTATGTGCAGGAAGTGGCCACTCGACTGAATGCCAGCATGGATATTTCCAGTCAGCAACTAAAACACAAAAAATACATAGTTAATGTGAGGTATAGCTCATAGGAAACTGTGGGTTAAAGTAGAAATAAACAGAGTATCTCTGATACTTTAGACTGTTTAATCACAAGTAAGAAAAGTGCTCTTTAAGCTCGGTGGAGTGCCCTTAAGATTTGTTGCCTCAGTGAACTACCGTGTCAAAAAAATATTTAGCAGATCTTTAAATGTGGCTTAAAAACACCCAAGACATACAGTACTTCCACCCACACTCAGAAAGAAAATCATATTTTACATCAGCCTTAATCCAATTTCTGCTTCTCATTATTGTAGGCCCTGCAGAATATGCATACATGCAACTCGCATACTGAACAGCATAAAGGAAACAGCACATCAAAACACAGCAGGTCAAGAAAAAAAAAGAAATCACACAGTGTTTTATGTCTTGAGGTTTAATCACTGGATTCTTCCTCTATGTCTATAATTAACTGGCTTACTCATCACACTAAATAAGGAGAGTGGAGGTGGGTTGTGCAAGAAGGGTGCTGTAATTCATACCAGTTGCCAATAGAGGCTGGTAGAGGTTAGAACTTGTTCCATTGAAAACACATTTTGATTTTAGGATGCACAGTTTTTGATGGTGACACACCAACCTGTCCGTCTTTGAACCACTGGACTTTGGGCTCGGGGAAACCTTTGGTGAGGCAGGACAGAGTTAAGCTCCCATTGATCCGCACTTTCTGTTCCTGACCACCAAATGTTACGGATGTAGAGTCCCCTTCTATCTGTGGTGGGACTGAGGACATGAGAAAAAGTTCATTAAAAAAAAAATATATAATAATCAAATTTGTCTTTGACTTTTTATCTTGTTAGCAATGCAGATGTCTCTTACCCAGAACACTGAGTGAATAGTGCTTGATGGCAGTGCCAGCTGGATTTGTAGCCCTGCAGGTGTAGAGGCCGCTGCTGTCTCCCTGTGCAGAGCCCAGCCGCAGAGCCTGCCCACCGCGGGTGTACGTCAGCTGGGAAGTGGACACAATGGGGTGGTTGTCCTTAAGCCAGGTGATGCTGGGTGTGGGTGAGCCCTCAACATCACAGGGGAGGACTGCGGGAAAACCCAGCACCACTGACACCTCTGATGCCTCAGTCGTCCCCTTAATGGTGGGAGGGGCTGGAGTAAAAAACAGAGACAATATTAATGTTTAATAGCCAATTCAGTATTTACTTGCCCACAGTACAGAATAAATAGAGCCACGAGGGACTGCTCTGTTTTTGTGTAGGAGACCTTCTAAAAGAGAAATACAGCGTGCAGTACTTTGGGCTATTATAGCGCATGCTCTTTAAGTGACAGGAAAATCCCCAGAATCCCACACAAAGAGAATTCAATATGTGCTTATCGACCACACGGTGCGATGTCAAATTGTGTTACTGTAGAAGCTGGGTATTCACATGAATTATATATTATGCCCAGTAATTTTCCTTCTGAGGATGCTGCCATAACAGCAATTTAGGGAAAAATGTCAGCCCAATATCCTGATTTTATAGGACTCATTTCATGGGTGTGAAATCAATAAATATTGTTGAATTCAGGTCAGTGTGATTGGAGGTTTACATTTTGTGTCTTGAAAAAAAAAAAGAAAAAAAAGTCAGAAGAAAAGCAGAAACCGTGAATGGTGAGTCTGAATTGGCGCATCTGAGTTCCTGCGTTGTTACTGGCCAGACACTGGTAAAGGCCCTGGTCTCTCAGTCTTACTGACTTCACCTTCAGCACCTGGCTACCTTCCAGAAACTCCACATGAGGGTCTCCGTCACGGGACAGAACCCTGGAGAAAAGAAGGAAAGGAGGATCAAGTCAATTCAGTGCATCCTGCATCATACCGCATCGTGTGTATGCTGCTGAATGTCACATCAATAAAATGTTGGAAAGATACTTACTCTCCATCACGGCTCCATTCCACTCTTGGTGCTGGTTGCCCACTAACTCGACACTGAAACTCCACCTCCTGGCCCAGTACCACAGTTAACTCCTGCATTCGGGATGTTCCTGAGATCACAGGTGGAGCTGGCAAAAACACCACATGCTCAATGACTAGTTTGCATTAAGAATTAATAAAAATATATAAAATGCTGAATGACTGATGTTTGCTTTATGTCCTTTTTTAATTCTGTACATAAAATTATAGGTCCTCAAATCCATCTATCTCCCCATCCTATTCCTTCTGCTTGAATACCTGTGTAAAAGCAGGTGTATGAGCTCACCTTGCACCACTATGTTATATTGTCTTTGGGTCTCTCCAGCTGAGTTTTGAGCTGTGCAGGCAAACTGTCCTGCATGTTCAGGCTGAACTCTGTATATTCTGAGCAGCCTATTTCCATTCTGAAGATACACCCCAGGGCTATCCACCTGGACATACAGAAATCAACTTCAATGCATCCACGGTGTTTAAATGTTTTTGGAATAATTGCCACTTGGTGGCATTGTACTGCTAGAGATCAACAAGATACCATTTACAGTAAAAACATATAACATGGCTTTTAGATTTGTCTGTAAATGGAAATCCAGGATGACACACTCACAGGTTGGCCATCTTTAGTCCAGGTGATTGTTGGAGAGGGGATCCCAAAGGCGTCACATCCCAGCGTAAGAGGCTGCTTCAAGGTGACAGTGAGGTTCAGTGGTTGGCCATTATCTTGGATTTCAGGGGGAACTAAAGCAGTACAGAAAGAAAGGTTTTTGTTCCATCATTATGTACAAAACATACTTTTAACAACAGGAAATAGCTATAACTAAGTTCTCACCATTTACTTTTAGCCTGGTCTTTCTCTCCACAGAGCCTGCCTCATTAGTTGCCACACACTTGAAGTCCCCACTGTGGCTGGCAGACGCTGCGCTAATTACAAGAGCTCCATCCCTTGCCACAGAAAACTGGGATTGTTCAGGGTGTATCTCCAGGCCATTCTTGAACCAGCGTACTTTGGGATTAGGCGAACCTGCAGGTGCAGTGACAAGAAAAACAAGTGAAGATAAAATGAGCTTTATTGATCACATCGGACAGAAAGAAAAGTTACTTCCATCTCTCTTCTTCTGTACAGGATAACTTAACGGGCAAGCAGCCCAGACTACAAAAAGCCAGCTCCACATTTATCTGTTGGACAGTGGGACAGCAGGGGAATCCATGCCAAAATGTTTAGTCCTTGTCGCCTGCAGGCTTAAGATTTCAAGGTCAAAGTCACATAAAGAAAAGTAAAACACCGCATAGTGAAGTGATGGAGGATGTAATATTTAAAATGCAGACATCAAGATTTATTGCTAAACACTGGGATGAGAGTAAGTAGAGAGAGTAAGAGCAGTAAGAAAGGGAGTGGTTGAACAAGCAGTTCAAAGACGTTGGTGTGTTCCCTCAGGAGCCTGAAAAACAGATGTGTTCTGTGGATTACTGAGGAGAACAGAGTTAGAAATGCCCAACAGCAGAAAACTGGATCAGGGACAAGGTGGAGAATTTTGTAGCCCAAAATTTTGTACCCCAAAGATTCCCCACAACAGATTCTCAGGGCAGGGACAAACCAGGGAGACAGACTAACAGAGCAGCACAGAGAATGGACCAAATGCCACACTCCCTCTATTTACAGAGGTGTTATATATACAAACACCACTTGAAAATCAACCACAGCACCCTTCCTTGTTCCCCAAAAAACACTAACTGGAGGAGACGCAGCACAACCAAAGGTGATGTTATCATCTGTTTCCTCTCAGAACACATGTTTACAGTTAAGGAGCTCTGAAGCAAATTCATTATCTCATTGCTGCGGGAAATGCATACAGATGTTGTGTTTTAGATGTTAATAGATCTCATTAGTAGACTCTGAATTTATTTGCAGAGGCTGACGAAGTCAGAGATTATCTTTTCCATGTGTTTCTCAAATAATTACCTCTATCAAATGCAATGTGCTTGTTGGTGAATTAATAATTTCCTTCTGGCAGAGAATGTGCTTTTTTCCCCCTCATGCAGATAGATCTAAGAAAAAAGACAGAGGGGATTCTCGTCTGGTGCTGCTGGCTGGCTGCCTCTCCAGGGTGTCAAGAGCATCAAGCATTTCTGTATTTCTGTGCCTTCTGAGGCCTGGTACTGTCTGCCCGTCTGTATGACTCGGAAGAAAGAAGGGCCAGTGTGGCTTCGTCTTTCTCTTCCTGTGCTTCATGGCGCACCTCAGACATCTCTGTCCTTTATCTGCCAGCAGCAGCCTGTAATTAGGATTCCACTCCCAGCAGGCCCCGACACACAGGAAAGCAGATGTGGCTCACAGAGGCAGGAGGCAGACTGATGTTCCAGCTGTTGCTCCACATTAGACACAGTCCTCACCTTCTCTCATTGAGCTGGTTACCATGGCACAGCTCCACACAAACAATACCTGTTTGCATGGGCTGCCACCGAGTATCCATCAGTGCATCCGCAGACGCACACCAACACTCGCTGTGTTTTGATAAAACAGCAGGTTCTCCACATCCCTACAGAATGCCTCTTGTTCGCAAAGAGATGTTGGGAAATGGAGACAACAGAATGCCTCTGGGTGCTGCAATGAAAAGAAGCTTTTCCTTTTAAGATGGCAACTTGAAGTCTATGGTGACAGTGAAACATTCTTTTGTGCACAAAAAGCATCACTGTCCCACATATAAAATTGATTTTTTTTTTCTTGCTGTGTTACAGAAACAAACCTGAAAGATGACACATCAGTTTTTGGCTCCAAAAACTTAAGTTACACTTTATATAAATGGCACCTTTTCAGTGTATCCAGGCTGACTTCCATACCTTTAGCAGGGCAAGGGATGATGACCTTGCCGTTTGCGACTTTCTCCATGATAACATCTCCAGGTTCTGCAAAGGACGGGGCCTCTGTGAGACCAGAAGAATATGTTAAGTGCTAGTTCAAAGTGCAAGGGCAACTAATAAATCAAAGGTGTACTGATGATTAGTTTTTAGGTTTCAACGTGTGAACAAGTAAGACGAAGCCTTCAAGGTATCTAAGCAACTTTTGTGGGAATAAGATTTGAAAAACCTTACAGACACTCTCGGATCGTCAGAGTTCACTAATGACCAGAGAGTCCATCATGCTTTAACATCCTGAGCCAGGCTGACCTCTTTTTCTTATCTCTTTAATTAGATAGTCATATTGAGATCAAGATCATTTTTTAAGAAAGACCCAAAAGCAAATCAAAAACATGCGACCACACAAACAGCATACGAGAACAGCAAGTGTAAGTCAAACTGAAACCAACAAGTCAAGTGTGAAATAGAGAGAATAAAAATAATTACAGGGGTTGTTGTAAAAAGAAACAACAGCTGGTAAAACTTGAACATCTCTAAGAAGAATGGAAGTTTTTTGTTTTTAAAAGATGCCTTCTGGTTTAGCAGAAGTTTGAATGTCCTGGTGCACTTAGTCTCCTTGATGTTGAAAATGAGTAATTGATTAAGTAGGGATGCTGGGAAAACATCAAAGGCAGACTGAAGATGAATAAGAGCATGTGTCAGAGAGGAACAAGGGCAAGTAAGTATAAAAGCAGACTGATCGGGAAGATATTATTTATCATGTAAATACTAGCAAGAAGGCTTGATTCTGTACAAATGGACACTAGTCTGAGTTCTTAACTTAAAGTTATACCCCTTCATAAATGCTTGTCAGATGGTCAAATAGCTCACTGTTTGGCAATCTAGATAGTCAGTATGCACCCAAAGTGAATGTACCTATAAAACCTGAGACCATTAGTGAATGCAAACATTAATATGACCAGTGATATTGAATTGTTATTCAGATATATCAGAGAAAACAAGCATGAGTCACAACATATTGCAAAGTTTAATTCCTGCTTAGTGAACAAGCAGAGTGTGAGGAATTTAACTTATGACATTCACCAAGAATTTCCAGCTTGATCTCCAAGGTCTCCTGTCCAGCACTGTTTGAGGCCACACACTGGTAGGTGCCCTGGTCGGCAAGGCTGACCTGTTGTATCCTCAGGGGTGTAACGTCCTTGACCCCAACAGGCAATCCATTGCGAAACCAGCTGACTTCAGGGCTCGGCTCTCCCTGTGCTACACAAGGTAGAGTCACTGTTTGGCCAATCAGGGCTTTCAGAAGGGAGGGTGCTGGCTGAATCCTTGGTTTAGCTGAGGACAAAACAGATATCCTAAGTATGGTGCAGTACAGTTGAGTTTGGTCCATATAGTTTTGGACATTGACACAAGCTTTGTTATCATATTCAAGTTACAGGCAATCCCTATGTTGTAGTTCCACAGCTTCAGATTCCAAAAGCAAATTACACACTTGGAATAATCTCCAGTCCTTTTTCCTGCTTAATTTATGAAAAAATAACAAAGGGATGGCCACAACTGTCCATGAAAAAAAGCTTTTGTATAAAGATTTCTACATAATAAATAAAAGATTTAAAGATAGCTATGCATAAATATGACTGAATTTCTTCAGCTGTTAATGCAAAATTTTAGTTCATCAAAACTGAAAGCGGCTTTTAACCCATACTTATCATAAAACTGTAACTTGAGTATGTTATGGTAAACAGCTTAACTAACACAAATCTGCATCCAAAACTATAGAGAACTGTACTCATACACACATTTCAAATATAAGTGATATATTCACACATAAAGTTAAAACATTTTGAGTAAACAAGCTTTAAAGTTTCTACAAGGTTCAACTTTTACTGAAGCCCCATGGAGTTACCTTGAATGTGTAAATTGTAGCTTAGGGACGCATTGCCTGCTGGGTTTTCTGCAGTGCAGGTGTACAGTTTACTATCAATCAGGCGCACATCAGTGATCTTCAGAGAGCCTGAAGGCAAAACAGTGAACCTGGGGAGTGGTTAGGGGTCAAGGGCAAAGACATGGAGAAAAAACAGAACTTTATGAGTCATTGTAGATGTACAGCCACTGTGCTCTGATAAAATAGGTGCTCCTGTTTTCTCTTTTTGCTCATTTATATTTTGCAGCATGCATATACAAAAAAATTGGGGCAGGGGCAACAAAAGGCCAAAAAAGTAAGTGGCAATAAGAAAAAAAACCATGATTGGACATGATTGGCTATTAAAAAAAAAAAAGCATCTTAAAGAGATAGAGTTTCTCAAAAGTAAAGATGGGCAGAAGTTCACCAATCTGCAAAAAACTATGTGAACAAATTGTGGAACAGTTTCAGAATAATGTTGCTCAACATAAAATTATGAAGATTTTGAATATCTTATCATCTACAGTACATGATATCAAAAGATTCAGAAATCTGGAGAAATCTCTGTGTGCAAGGGACAAGGCCAAAAATCAATATTGGATGTCTGTGATCTTTGGGTCCTCAGACAGCACTGCATTAAAAACAGGCATGCTTCAGTTATGGAAATCAGTGCATGGGCTCAGAAACAGTTCCAGAAATCAGTGTCTATGAACACAGTTGAACCGTGCCATCCACAAATGCAGGTTAAAGATCTATCATGCAAAGAAGAAGCCATACAGTTGTGCTCATAAGTTTGCATACCCTTGCAGAATTTGTGATTTTTTGGGCATTTTTCAGAGAATATGAATGATAATACAAAAACTTTTCTTTCACTCATGGTTAGTGGTTGGATGAAGCCATTTATTATCAAACAATTGTGTTTGTCTTTTTAAATCATAATGACAACAGAAACTATCCAAATGACCCTGATCAAAAGTTTACATACCCTGGAAGTTTTGGCATGATAACATACACACAGGATGACACACACAGGTTTAAATAACTACTAAAGGTAACCATCCTCACCTGTGATCTGTTTGCTTGTAATTAGTGTGTGTGTATAAAAAGTCAGTGAGTTTCTGGGCTCCAGACAGACCGCTGCATGTTTCATTCAGTGCTGCACTGACGTTGTTGGATTCTGAGCCATGAGGAAAACAAAAGAATTATCAAAGGATCT
>VUQS01023533.1:0-19110 GCA_015108495.1 Heterochromis multidens | reverse complement strand
TAACACACACACACACACACATACTTGTCTTGCTATCTTTGTGAGGACATCTCATTGACATAATACTTTCCCTAGCCCCTTACCCTAACCCTAACCATCAAAAATGAATGCCTAACCCTAACCGTAACCCTGACACTAAAAGCACATTTTGAGCCTCAAAAATGCCTTCAACCTTGTGAGGACCGGCAAAAAGGTCCTCACAACGACGAAATGTCCCCACAAGTATAGTAGCATGCCAATTTTCGGTCCTCACAAAGATCTAAAGACATGTACACACACACATACACACACACACAGACACACAGAGACACACACACACACACATACGCACACACACACACACACACACACACACAGAAGAGTTCTGGAAAAGCCGATAAATCTGATTTTGGATCTTTTGAAATGTGAACCCATGTTAGGCTGCTCTCAGATTAAACTGGTCCCTAACTGACCTGAAACAAGTTTAAACTGATGATGATCTCGAACAAGCATCAAACTCTGGGGCTGAAAAATGAGGCTGACGCTGAATTCCTGCAGTTCCTCCAGCGTCCAGCAGAGGCAGCAGTGAGTCAGTCCCCACAGACTCCCATGTTAAAACTTTACAGCAGAAATAAACATGTTTACAGCCTGATACAAAAACTGTTTTGCTCTCTAGAGCTCCGCCCTCTCATCCAAATATGGTCGTTTTTGGTTCCTAAGAAGCATCATTAACCAAAATGCTAACACTGATGCTTCAAAACAAGACTTCACACACTAATGGGTGACATCACCTGGGCTCTGCCCATCATTTATATATGATCTGTGGATTCAAACTAATCTGAAACAATACGTTTTCTTACTTGACACATTTTGTTGTGGTAAATATCATTCAGACCTTCTACAGTGAGTCTGTATCCCCACATTCAGCTAAAACTGTCCCTGACTCTAATTTCCTGAAATATCAGATCGTACCAGTTCGACGCGTCCGAAGCCTCCGACTCCCAGCGTGTCGATGATGTTGAAGTCATTGAGCTTCAGACTGGAGAAGAAGGCGTTCTCCGCCTCGTATCTGGAAATAAAAACACAGAGACGCCGTCACTAAACACAGGCCAACATTCTGGGAACGAAGCACTTTGCACTTTGGAGCATCGGGTCAGGTTTATCTTCTCATCCTAAATCCTGTCCAGCATTCCCAAACAAAGACCTGGTTTACCTGCAGCATTTGACCACATGGAAGAATGGGAACTTCTTGGAGGTCTGGATGGAGTAAGAGATGATGGGGAAGGAGAAGGAGGAGGAGGGAGGAGAAGGGAGGCTGGGGAGCCGCTCTCTCTGCTGCCTCACCAGGACGGGAATCGGCTCTCTCATCTCCAAAATTTATTTAAACAAGGAAATCCTAAAAATAACTCTTTCTTTTCCCAAATGGGCTGTTAGTCTTAAGTCCACTTGTTTAGGAATGTTGTTTTGGAATCATGTGGATGATACTCATGGTTGAGTTCGTATGCTGCCCAACTTCTACCAAATCTGAAATCTGACGTTGATCAAAACTCAAACTACAAAAGTGTGAACAAATTTATCAGATTAAACCCAAACTCGTCTTCGGTCCTCACGAGAACGTTCGGCAAAGCGTCTGTAAGAGAGCCTTCTCAAAGGAAGAGCTCCACCTCCAGATTACATGGTGAGGGCAGCAGCAGATGTGTGAGGTCTGGTGGTACCAGTAGTGTGGTGAGTGTCCTAGATCCTCCAGCTCCTTGTGCATCAAGGTTATAAATGAGGCTGTATCGGAACCGAACAGGACGCTGTCAGAATCCGAGGATCACCGCAAAGGAAAACTTAGAACCTCAATGGACGATTTTGTGTTTTTCTTAACCACACACAAACAAATTCAATATCTAGAACTCAACTTTGTGGTGTCTGCTTTGGAAAAAGCCCAACTGAGCACGCTCAAACTGAAGTATGACCGAGGAAAGCGTCTGAGAGGTTTGCATCCCGGTCTGCTCCGGCTGAGTCCTGCAGGGTGTAATGCTGAGCTGAGAGGAAGACCCGCAGGAGGACGCTGCTGCTGGTATTTTTAGTACATGGAAACATTGCTCAGAGGTTCACCCAGTAAACGTAGCTCAGTTATTAAAGGACAGACTGTCCTGACCTCTAAACCAGAGGAAACGAAGGTTTCAACTTCTCAAGTTGGTCAGGTTGTTTAGAGGCTCTGGCCGTTCACTCTCTGCAGCTGCCTGAGGTTCACCTTTCAGGCGAGCCTTGATTCTCTGTGCAGTTTTAATGAAATATCCTTCTGCAGCTGTGCTGTAAACAGGGACCTGACTAGTTCCTGGAAGCTGTGGAATCAGATTACTGCAGAAACAGAAGCTGCTGTCGGTCGCTCGGGACGAAGCTGCACATAAACACTCTAAAATTAGTGTGTGGTGGTAAGAAAGAGATTTACTGTTAGAGCTCACAGCCAGGATCAAATCCTGACAACCTTCACCCTGCTGACGTGCCCATGAGCAGAACAGTGAACAAATGAAACTAACGAAGGTTTGAAACAAAGAAAAACGTTCCGCTTAAAGTGGACCTGTTCTGCTTCCCCTCACTTCCTGTCAGATGTCTCCTGGTCCTGTGCTGGATGTTCATATTAAACATGACGTTCCTAATAATGAGCTCAGTGTATGTTCAGTAATCACTGTGAGCCCAAAGTTCAGACAGTTTATCACAGTTTTTTCTGCTCTGGTATTCCTGATGTCACAGATGGGATTCTTATATAGTCAAAGAACCCCGTCTGTGGACTTCCTGTTTGATAGGTGCTGCTTTTCACCTCCAGAATGACTGAAGAACTGTAATGTTCGGTGATTTAAAAGATGAAGGAAACAGAGGAGGAGCTGAGCGGCTGCACAGTTTGAGATAAAGAAGGATTATTTTACACTGTGGATCATGTTAAGCTGCTCTCATAGAAATAAATGAGAAAAAATCAGCTTTAAATCAGGAAAGCATTCACACATGAAGGGGAACATATCTGTGGTCTGAAGAATTATATTATTATTTTAATATGATTTTTATTTTTAAAAAAACTGAAAAAACAAAAATACAGAAAACCATGAATTTAATTTAATTTAAAAAAAAAGTGTTAGAGACATCAAGACAACATTTTTATGTTGCTTTAAAATTATTTTATTTTATTTTATTGTTTCATTTTTAGCATAATTGTGATTCTTGATTATTTTATAATAACTTTAAATACCAGCTGTTTTACTCGTGTTCTCTCTACTTTACTGGATTAATTTGTCTAACATGATTTTTCTTTGTTTAATTTGTATTTGCACATTAATCTGAATTTTTACAGGTTCAGTGTTTCTGTACATCATCACTTTGTTTTTATTTTAATCTTTAATCATTTTAATCTGGAAAACATTTTGTCCTTTTGCATGAAAACTGATGTATAAAAAAAAATTACCTACAACAGCAACCAAAGTTTTTTTTGTAATTATTTTACTTTTCTCAGAGTTTTGACACTTTTGTGTTTTCACTGCAGGTTTGTATTTATTTTATTAGAATTTTTAATAAATAAAAAGTGAAAAAATAAAAAATAAAGTCCAGTAAATATACACACTGTTACCATAGAAACAGCCATGACTGACAGCAGGACACCTGGTGTGTGTGTCGTATGGAATCGATACCTTAAGAGGAGACGACTGACAGAGTTCACCCTGTCACATGACAACAGCTACAGTTACAGTGTGTGTGTGTGTGTGTGTGTGTGTGTGTGTGTGTGTGTGAGGTGAATGTCTCAGAGGCTTAACATCCATCCATCCGTTTTCTTCTGCTTATCCAATTCAGAGCCACAAGGAGGTGCTGCAGCCTATGTCAGCTGTTATAGGAGGAGAGGTGGGGTGCACCTGGACAGGTCAACAATCTGTCGCAGGGCTAACACTGAGACAGACAGAGTCACTGTGGACTGTGACAGGAAGCTGGAGAACCTGGAGAGAACGTGCACATACGACTGGATTCAAACCCAGGACCTTCTTGCTGTGAGGTGACAGTGGTAACCACCACACCACCGTGCCACCCCCCACAGGATGTATCAGGGTGTATTATGATCTGACACGATCAACAAATTACAAACGTTGGTTATCAAAAACATGATGAGCTGCTTTACCAGCTAACAGATCATTTATTATAAAACACCCTTTAAGAATGTAAATGTGAATTTAAATAGAGTGAAACATGAAGTAAGTCAACAGAAAAACAAGGTGCAGCACATCTGCAGCACATCTGCATCCTTTGTTAATGGGCGGCTTTAACCAAGAAGCTAAGTATGACTTTGATACACTTTTAAAGTCTCAGTCATTGTAAAACTGTAAAATAAGCTTTTAGGGAGAGCCATAGTGAGCATGTGCAGAGTGAGTTACTGTAGCTCGTTTTTGATTGGAGGAACTGAGGGCGTGACAACTGAGCCCTGTTCGTACAAATTCCCTAAATAGGGAGTAAAGAGTGAGTGTATGATTTCAGACAAAAGCATGAAAACCAGGGAAAAAGTGGACTGTGTGTAACAGAGAAAGTGATCCTGTTAAAATGAAGAAACACTGAACTACATGTTTGGATTGGCTGTACCTGAATCACATGTGAAGTCATGTTGACTTTAAACCAATGAGCTCAAAGCTGAGAGTCACAGACACAGGAGGAGAGTGTGAGAGTCGATATTCAGATCAAATGACTGATTTGTAGAGATTTAAAGAGAAAACAGAGGGTAGCGTGAGGAATCGCCGTCCTCCACTGTGACCTGCTCGGACTCTGCAGCTGTTATTATTATCTGCTCTTACATAAGCCGAGTGTCCAGTTTCTGCTGCAAACATACATGAACGTGTTGAAAGCAGCACAGATGGCAGGATGGAGCAGGAAGGAGGATGACGACACGTTCAGGTTCATTTTCCTCTCAGGTATTTGACTCATTACCACAGTTTAACGTCTGCCATGCAAAAATAAATAAATAAATCTGCAGCTGAAATGTCTGATATTTTATCTGAATAACTGACAAACAATAAAGCAAAGCTTTAATTGTGTAAGGTTTTATGCTTTGGTTTGGAGCTTTTTGGTGTTTCAATCTTCTCACTGATGCTGCGAGACCTTTGTCTGAGTGACCTACTTGGCTTTGAGTTCAGCATCCTCGTAGCCTTTATTGGAAACATCGTCCAGTCCACCAATCAGATGCCTGAAGGAGCTGAGGAGGGAGGTGGAGAGAGCAGCCAATCAGAACATACCATGCAAGACTTTTTTTATTCATGTTCTCATATTCTTCATTATTTCCCATGTGGAAAAGAAATAAATGAAATGCTTGATTTGATGTGATACATACACAGATACAAACACGCATTTAACCACAGAAATAACAGAGGCCCTTTTGTTCTCTTTGTGCTACTGTGAACTTCTGTACTCTTGTACTTTTCTGGCACTAGATGCTGCAGGATCGTTTGTCTGTTCGTGCTGTTTGCAAACCGATGGACCTAATCACATCAAGAAAAGTAATAAATGGGTAGTAGATGTTATTTATATGTTAAAAACGGACCATTTAAGCCCGTTGCTAGGTGGTTGCTAGGCAATCTGATGGTGTCATAATATATCATGCATAATTTAACTTCTGTGGATATAAGTTAGGTGTTACTGTTGTGAAATTAAAATGATAAGATGCTTTTATAAGGTGTTACAGGTCAATAAATGCTACAAATGGGTCAAATTTTAGCCTGTTGCTAAGTGGTTACTAGAAAACACGATGACATCATAATATCTGATATAGATAAGAACCTTCAGGAGTCTAAGATGTACCTGTGTGCCAATTTTGGTTGCTCAACCCCTGATGGAGTAGGGGGAGTTTGAGGACAAAGAAACACACAGACAGAGATGAGCTGTGTGGACCTTCTGGTCTTATTTTAGCGCCCTCTGTGGGTGAGGACCCAAACTGAGGAGCTGAGAGCCAGGGATCCCAAACAGAGTTAAAGTGGGACAGAACAACATTCTGGGACCTTCACTAAATGAGTAGTTACTGATCTGATAGGCAGTTTGATGCATAATACTGAGTGAGCTAATATTCAGTGTGCTGCAGTCTGCTGTTGCTTCCAGATGCTCAGTAATAGGAAATTAATGTCATCCCACAGCGCGCTTACACCGGGTCATTTCAGATGCAAACACACAAATGGTTTCTGAGAGTTTGGATCGGTGTGTCTGAGAGCTGAAGACATGGAGGCTGGATTTACCACGGAGGAAAAAACAGGTTAAAGTGCAACACTGTGACACATATGGAGCGAGATCTAAGACAGAGAATGTAAGGACTGCTCAGTACGTGACATTTCATTAACTGGAAATTAAATTTTACATAATGTTCTAATTCATGGCAGATTTTTTAATCAGTTATTGGATCTGTAGGATGTGTTGCTGCAGATATCAGTCCTTGTATGCCTTGTTCCAGTAGTCCCCTTCTCATCAGTATGTCCTGGTTCCTGACGTGGACCTTGTTATTCCGGGTGACGTTCGAGCCGGCATGGCTTCAGTTATATGTCTCTTGCTCATATTCTGAGGTAGGCTTGGGTAGCATGGGGGACCTACCTGGGGACCTGGATGCATGCCCTGGTCAGAATTTGAACCCATAACTTTGTTCATAACATAACATTGTTCCAAAAACAGTAGTGTCGCCACTACACTGTCCAGCTGCCATCAACAGACAGAGGAAGTGGCTGACATCAAGAAATCCTACCAGTGGCTAGAAAAGGCCGGCTTAGAGGACAGCACAGAGGCTGCACAAGAACAGGCGCAAAGCACCAGATCCATAGAGGCAGGAGTCTATCACAGCCAACAGGACCCAGACTGTGCAAAGGTGCCTCAAAGACTATCCAGCACATAGTAGCAGGATGTAAGATGCAAGCTGGGACTGCAGACACTGAGAGGCACAACCAAGTGGCTGGGATAGTGTTCAGGAACATCTGTGCTGTATATGGACTACAAGTCCCCAAGCCCTGATGGGAGACACTACCAAAGGTGGATGAGAACAACAGGGCTAAGGTCCTGTGAGACTTCCAGTTCCAGACAGATAAGCAGCTGCTGGACAACCAACCAGACACAGAAGACCGCAGCTGTGATAGATGTGGCAATCCCAGCGAACAGCAACATCAGGAAGAAGGAGCATGAGAAAACAGAGAAGTATCAGGGGCTGCAGGAACAACTGGAGCAGATGTGGAAGGTGAAGTCCAAAGTGGTCCCAGTGGTAACAGGAGCAATAGGAGCTGTAACCCAGACACTGGAAGAGTGGTTTCAGCTGATTCCAGGCACAACATCAGAGGTCTCTGTCCAGAAGAGGGCAGTCCTAGGAACAGTTGAGATACTGAACCCTCAAACTCCCAGGCCTCTGGTAGAGGACCCAAATTGAAGTTTAATATTGTGTTGTTAAAAGGTTGGATGAAAATATTAGGTTTGCAGGAACAGGACCCAAACGGAGGACTCACAGACAGACAAGAATAAAAGAATAAAACCAATGTTCATGAACATAATCCAAAATCTTCACCCAGGCAGATAAAACACACAGGGATAACAAACAGATGCTCTGACATGGACTGAAGCTAAGACTGAGTCTATATACACATATATACTGTGGTGCTCATGGGTCCCTGTTAGGGAAGCAGGCATCCATTTAAATTAGCTCCTTTTATACTAAAGCTTTACACTGTGTAGGGGTTGGAAATCAGCCACGATAGCTCATCTAACAGCTGCTCATATTGTGTTGAATTCATTTGGCAAAATCCACAAAGAGTAGCAGCAGGTCAGCTGATCAGAGCCTGCACACAAAGAAAAACCTACAGCAGCTCATAATACAAATTATTATGTGACTCATTTCTAAGTGATTCTTTCTGCCATGGAACTGAAAAGCACATCATCAGTCAGAGTACATCATCAGCACTACATCTGATTTGCCAAATCCCACTTAAACCCCTGAGTGCAACGCAGGATGACCTGGCAAACGGACATCTCATCCCCAGAAAATCATGTGGAGGACAGGAAGAGAGGAGGCTGCAGGAGGAGCTATAATGGAGGATGTACGGGTGTGTGGTAGGTGGTAAATGGACTGGTACTTCTATAGAGGTTTTCTGTTCTAACTGAGCACTCTGTGTTTTTACCTTCAGCGTACGAATGAAGCGTGGCCACAGCCTGAATATCCACACCATGGAGGGAGGAGGACCCTTTAAACAGCTCGTCCTTTAAGATGATCAGACTTTCCTCCCTTCACTGTTTCTGTGTGCAGGATTAAAAAGCTCTGATATCTGTCACATTGGTCCATGCTGTGAGTTTAATTCAAAGTGGAAATAAATAGAAAACAGCAGCTCTGTTACACCTGAGATCATAAATACAGCAAACAAAACTGTTTGCCAAACTTCAGATTTAATTTGCATCACTTTAAATTGAGGCAGGAACAGGAGGAGGAACACTGGTGAGGAACAGATGATCTCAACAGAGGGAAAAAGGCAAAGACAGGAAGTAACAGCAGCTGGAAGACTCAAGGAAAGAGCCTAACGCGATAAAACAGGAAATGGCTAAAACAGAAACGTGAACAGGGACAGTGGGAAAGGTCAGGGACTAAGAAACATGAGAGGAGAAAAACTACAAAACCAAACACAAGAAGTAACCTCAGAACCATAACAGCAGATTACAGACGGCACCACCGGGCTGCTGGTTTTAAAGTCTGACTGATGATGTGCTTTTCAGTTCCAGTTGCTCTCTTTGTTTTCCACGCAGGTATCTTCTCTGTAAGTCACCTCATGTTTAATTCGTTCAGAAAAATGTGAACATTCACGAGTAGTTTTTTTTATTTCTTATGGGGTAACTTTATAAACGTGACAGAGCAGCCAGCCTGTAATTAAAGCCGATCACTGAGTGTATTTTCTTAATTAGTACAAACAGGAGACAACAGATTTTTAACATTTTGATCAAATAAAAACTGTATTTGTTCATCCAAAGCACTGAAAGAGTTTTAAGGCAGTGATTCTGTCGAGCCCACTGACACTAAGAAAACTGAAGCATTTTAGCTCATGTTAATATTTAAGTAAACCTCATTTAGCCATTTTTACTGTGGAAGGACATTAAAAGATTATGTGAAAATGACTGTGTATTAGTCCTGTGCGGGTTTGCAGGTTGTGGTGTTTTTATTGTTTTTCAGTCATTTTGTGTGTCTTTGTGGTGGTGTGGAGCTTTTTTGACCTACAAAATGGAGCTTGTAATTTTGTGGTAAATGTGTAAATTAAATGTAAATAAACAACAATCAAAACTGAAAGAAACTGTAAAATCATTTGTCCCACATGGGCTTTGAACTCCAGCTTCTTTGTCTGCAAATTCCTGCAAATCCTGACCACCAAGAGGAATGAAAATTTCACAAACTGCAGCCAGGCTGTGTTGGTCTCTGTGCTCATTTTAAAAAGCAGCACTTTGTGTTTGTTTCGTCTCTTTGTGCTCATTTTTTCAAACAAAGAGCTGCTTCATACAGAGCATACTGGCCTGTGTGTGTAGTTAGCTGTGAGGACCAGCAGAGGGCAGCAGCAGCTTCACCCTGTGTTTAAACAACAATCAGACACAGAGTGAAGATGCTGTGAAGCTGTGAAGGAAGAAACACGCCTGTCTCGGCCGACACTTTCACCTGATCAGGTGACACACATCTGTCACACACGAGCGCTGCAGCAGCATGCACAGGTGAGCCGAGCTTGTGTGAACGTGATGTAACGACTCACTCACTCTCTGTCGATGACCAGGCAGGTGACGGGCTCAGTGGCAACCACGTTGGCTGTTCTGACATCCTCCCTGTGGACACACACACACACACACACACACACACACACACAGGTTATTATTTAGTCCGACATGCTGACGTAAAAAGCTGATTGTACAGCAGTGGTTCTTAAAGTGCAATCAGTTTAAATGCACCAGTGCAATGAAATATGTATGAACTGTTGTTTTATTGTATGATACTGCTTTAATTTACACTCACAGATCCTTTTTAAATGCATCTGTCAAAAAGCAGACCCCAGTCTGTTCTCAGGTTTGTTGGATGGTGGGAATCATGAGAGCGTGACACCTCAAAGGGAGGAGGCAATCTCTCATGCTGAGCAAATCCCAACAGACCGAGTAAGCCACTTTTATCACGACTCCGGCTGCTTCAAACTGCTGCTGCTGGACTCCTGAGTGGAGCGGTGTAGGGTTCATTTTAAAATCCTTTCCTCACATTCAGCACCTGCAGGGGCTTCCCCTGAGCATCCATCAGACCAGACAGCTTCATGTCCCAAGCTGCTTACTGAGGTCAGTCGACCAGCAGCTATTAGTGGTTCCTGATTGGCTGTTACAGCTGAGGGTCCTCTGGAACAGCCTCCCCCTCACTAACAGGACTCAGGTCTCAACTAAAACACACCTGTTCATTATTTCAGTTTAGCTTCAGGTTTGGTTTAACATCTGCTGTGTGTTAATGCACGAATAAACTCAGAAACTCAATTACAGGCCATTCAATCTTCTTTCAGCTGCTGCCTTTAGGGGGCACCACAGTGGATCATCAGCCTCCATCTCCTCCTATCCCAGCATCCTCCTCTGTCACACCAACCCTCTGCATGTCCTCCTTCACTACATCCATGAATCTTCTCTGAGGTCTTCCTCTTTTCCTCCTGCCTGGCAGCTCCATCTTCATCCTCCACTCTCCCTCCTCTGCACATGTGCAAACCATCTCAGCCTCTCTAACTCTGAGCTGTCCCTCTGATGGACTCATTTATAATCCTGTCCATCCTGCTCACTCCCAATGAAGATCTGAACATCTTCAGCTCTGCCTCCTCCAGCTCGGCCTCCACCGTCTCCAAACCAAACATCACAGCAGGTCTCACTACCATCTTCAAACCTTCCCTTTCACTCTTGCTGCTGTCCTTCTGTCACCCCTGACACTCGCCTCCACCCGCTCCACCCTGCCTGCACTCTCCTGCTACTCAAATATTCTGGATCTGAAAATCACTGGTCTACAATAAATAAAGTCATCAGGACAGAACTGGTCAAGACGAGGAGCAGGGAATCAAACCAACAACCTCGGGCCACAAACAGACCAGAGAGCAGCAGTCTGAAAGCTCCCTGAAAAGTCTTCCTAAGACATTCTTCAATAAAACCTTTATTCCACTTCACTCAAAGAAAGTCTAAAAGTAAGTGATGAAGTTTAGTCCAAACTGATGAAGATTATTCTGGAGCTGATCTTCTGATTTGTTGGATTTAGCTTCATGAAGCAGTGACGCAGGTGACTCCTCAAAGGTTAAATGGTGTAATTAAGGCCTTATTTGAGGTTCAAAGATGTAATGAAGAAGTTTTCCTCCTCCTCTTCCTGTTTGGCCTCCAATGAAGCTGAAACGGTGGCCTTTGATTCAGCCTCCCGCTGTCTGAATAAATGAGTCAGCGTGAGCTCATCCTCCTTCGAGCACTTTAAAATGGTCCTCGCTTTAAAGAAAAGCTCTGAAACTGGTGCTCACACAGATACAAGGACAGCACACAAACACACACAGATGGGCTGGTGTGTAAATGGCGCTCCCCGGAGGAAACAGCGAAACACTTCAAACCAATTAGCAGCAGCTGTGATGATGGCAGGAGGTTAGTAAACCACACACATGTCCTGACTTCATAAACATCTCCCAGGAACACACATGCACGCAGGTCTGCGTGTACATGTGAGGACTCAACATGCCTCATCTCGCTTCACCTCGAAGCTCCCGGGCTTCTAACGCCGTTATGTGCCGTGTTTTTCAGTGCGAGTATGTGTGCTGTCAGATTTTTCTCCAGGTGATTTTAGCTGTGATCAAATGTGTTTAGACAGGAAGTCCTCACACTGCAGGTTTTAAACCACCAGCCGGTTCTCACAAAGATGGAGAACAAACACCGACAAGCTTCCCATCAAACCTTCAGTAAATAAAGTGCTCCTGCTGACCTCATTTCCTGTCAGACTCACTCAGAGATGATGTTATAAGGAGCTGATGTCCACCTTGACTTTTCACCTGTACACCTGCAGGAGGCGGACACTCATAAAAAAGTGTGTAGGTACAGTCCACAGATCATGTCAATGACCTCTTCAAGTTTCCTGTAGCGCCACCATCTGGACATAAGTCCAATGACTCTGCGCCATCCACCTCCATCTTCTTATTTCTGGACTCTACCAGAGCAGCTTTGCATGATTCACAGTTCAAAAAACCTTTTTCTGATTGGCTGCCCCTGACAAACAGAAGGTTTGATTAACTCACTCACTCTCTGTGACATCACACAGATCCTAAGTAAAAAAAACAATTGTGATAAACTGAGTATTTAGGGGAGTGTTTTATCACACAGGGATTACTGTACATACACTGAGCTCATTATTAGACACTTTGGCCACGTTTAACATGAACATCCACCACTGGAACAGGAAATAAAGGGACGTCCCGCTTTAAGGGATCCACAGCTATGACTTGGTGTTTGGAGGTCCAGCATTCAGGTTTAGGAGAAAACATTTTGGACTAGTTAAAGGAAATCAGGACTTCAGGCAGTGTGTTCATGAAGCTTCATAGTACAAATTAGGGATGAAGAAAATTCAGTTATTTATTTTCGCCTGTAGCGAGCTCTTTGTCTAAAAAAAAGGTTTTTGTTGTTTCTTAAACAGAGAAGAAAATAGAAGAATAACAAAGAAGAAACCATGAGAAGCAAGTTTATAAATCAAGATTCAGATCCATAAATTTAATTTGAAAGAGTTCCTTAACATTTAAGGTGGATGCTAAAACCAGAAGAGTGTAGTCTGTGGGTCTATGGACATAAAACTCCCCACTCAACACAACTAAGAGGAAGGAGGCTCCACCTTAAGGAGCTATTTTAGCAAATTGCTTTACTTTTCTTAAAGGTAATTATTTAATAAGTTGAATTCCCAATAAAACATATATATGGACATATTTGTCCAACCTCAACCCTGAAATAAGCTGAACACACAGTTTTTATAGAAACTGCTGCAAAAACACCTTTAACTTCATACAAAGTGCTGTTGCTGTTCTGCTTGTAGTTTAATGGGTTCATCTTCAGTTTTCAGCTTTTTTCTTGTTCAGTGAGAGAAATCTCGTCTCGTCAGGTTCAGTGTCCGAGGTCAGTGGACAGGTGATCGTCACTGACAGAGGATCTGTATCTGGATTTGTTAAACTGCATCACTGAGAATGTTTGTTCACATATGAAGGATCTTCTGAGGATGTCTGCTTCTGTGTGGAACGTTCTCCTCTTTGAGAGAAGAATAAAAATCCAGCAGTGATGCTGACTCGAAGTGCTGCTAGCAGTGAATCAAAGTGATCAAACTGATTCAGAGCAAAGTTAACTATTTCACTCCAACAAACAACAACATGGTTCATTTATAGGTGACTTACACAAACACCTCCTGGTGTATAATACAACACAAAAATACCAGCTTCACCTCTGGCTTCTTTTCATTCACTTTTTCCTGCATCCGCTTCAAAAGTCCGACATTTTTCCCTGTCAGATTTGGAACATCTGCCACTGTGTCCCATTTCAGCCCAGCCTCTGCAAGCATGCAGTTCCCTCCATGAACAGATCCCTCCCTGTCGCAGTCCCTTTCACTGAGTGCACTACTGCCAGCTCCTCCATAATCTCAAACTCTGGTTATCCCACGTACAAAGATGAGTAACAGGGCTGTGTTGCAGACATCACAGCTCTCAGAGCCGAGGACAAAAAGTAAAAACTGTCTGCTTTGTTTTTCTCCAGATTTCCCATAATCCCATCGATTCGTCTGGTTACGGTTCACCTGGAGAGGGGCTCATTCTCAAATGCTTCTTTTGTCTCAGGGCATATTAGCACAGCAGAGTCCACCAAACACTCTGATGAACTCCCTGTCAGAGAACAGCTTACTGTTTTGGTGTTTTTGTGGGAAGTCGCAAAGCTGGTTCTGACTGCTCCGTCACTGGATGTGTAAACTTTTTAAAAAGTCCTTGTTGCTTTGGAAGCTTTGCTAGCAAAGGTTAAGATGTCTGTTCCCACTCTGCATCAGTCAAGTTCTTGTATTTCTCTGTGTGTTTAGTCTCATAATGGTGATTCAGACTGTAATCCTTAAACAGAGCAATCAGCTTTACTCTGACTGCAGTCAGTGAATACATGTGAAGTCCATGTCGTGTTAAAAACTCGACATTCTGCATTAACCTTTCTTTTTAGTGTGAGCTGACATCTTCCAGGGCTTGCACACTCCCATCTCTCATAAACATCGGTTCCAATGCATTTACAGAGAAGCTGCATTCACTTACTTCCTACAAAAAATGGAAAATCACAATACAACTGCAATGGGACAAACTGCATGATGTATACTTATTTATGGTTGAATCTCCCATCGACCTCACACAGGCCGGTCAGGGACAGCCACAGGGCTGGATGTGGCCTGTGGGCTGTACAATGCCCAGGTCTGCTCTAGACCAGCTGATTCTAAAAGTGGTGGATGTCAAAAAATCAGAGTATTAAAAGTCAGGGGTTTATGTAGATGGGGCAGGGGCCCTTATCCATACAAAGATGTAAGGAAAACTGTTGGTTGTTTTAACAATTATTTATCAGGCAGATGTGAGTGTGTGTAGGGAGAAGGAATCACATCCAACTTCCATAATGTAACCAAAGGTGTGCCACAGAGATCACTCCTAGGACCACTCCTAGCTCGTGGATCATAATGTCACCAGTGCAGTTTATTTTTATGCTGATGATATGGTGATGCTCAGCTCCTATACTTACCCAGGCTCTCTGTCAGCTACAATCAGCTTTTAACACACTAACTGTGTAACCTGTGTGAGTTTTAAATGCTCACAAAACTTCTCAAATGTAAAATCAAAGCCACTGAAGTGTTCTGTATGAAAGCAGTCGGCTGTCAGAGTGTACTGTTCTTGAACAGGACATTCATGAATAAGAATTTTTAATCTCAAGAGTCTGATTTTCACAGTGAGGTTAAAACCAGCTTAATGAATAAGCGGCCTAACATAATGTGTGGAAATGAACATGTTTAATTTTAAAAATTAAAAGTTTGGGTTTGCGTTTGGGTCACATGATCTTACCCTTGTAGTGCTCTCTCTCCAAACCAGTCTCCCTTGACGAGCTCCCTGAGGTGTATGGGCTGCTGATTGGCTGAATCCCCCTGGGTCACATTCACCTGGGAGGAAGTGCTGGATCAGGATGAGTGGGCAGATCAATAATTTAGGAAATGAGAGGCAGAGGATGATGGACTGACCTTCCCCTTACTGATGATGAAGAAGGTGTCTCCTCGGGCTCCCTGTCTGATGATGTACTCTCCATCTTCATAATGAGTCTAAACCCAGAAGAGAGCGTCTGATTGGTGTGTTTACGGTGTGACTCCACCACAGAAGAAGACGAGAGGGCTGCTGTGGTAAAAACTGTTGGTGGTGTTGACTCACCTCCTCCATGACGTCTGCCAGCTTGCTGAGGGTTTCCTCCGAAAGACTCTGGAAGGTGGGAACGCTGCAGACACACAGACGGTCATTTGGCTTTCAGTTCGTCCAGATTTCATTTTCTAATTTTTTGTTACTTACACATGAATTTGTTGTAAAAACAAATCAAAATAAGATTCTTAAAACAAGAGATGAAACCGTTATTTACTGTGAAACCGCCTATTTTCAGGTTTATAATTTTAATAAATCATTGTTTGCAGGCCTGGCAAAACCCACCTGTATGAAATGCATGTTATTATGCATATAATAACATGAAACATTTTATGTAATCACAATTAAGAAAAAGGAATTATGATTTTCTTGACAGTTATTGCTTATTGACCTAACACCAAAGCAAAGACCCGTGTGTAGTGCAGGTCTTTGGTAGTAATAATAATAACCAGAAGTTTGAATTTGAACTTTAAATTAGTGTTTAAATGATGAGTTTGTTGGTTTGTGGAAATGATGCTCTAACAACAACAAAAAAGTCACTCTTTTTAAAGCTTCATTGACAAAAACCGATTTTTTTCACAGTGATTTTCAGTTTCTGGCCTCTTTGTTTTCTCTTTGTTTTCTCACCAACTGTAATTATTTATTATTTAAGCATTACCTAAATTTTCTTTAATTTTGGTGATCACCAGGACATAAAACACAAACTGTATATATAGAGCCACTGCTTGAGAAGTTTTCAGACTTGACTTTGTGGTGCTGTGGGTCTGCTGTAATTAACTTGAGTTTTTAGTGGCTGTTTTTCACCTCTTCAGGAAGTCCATGTACTCGGCATGTTTGATGAGTCCAGTTCTCATCATGATGGTCTGGAAGCACTGCCGGTCGATGGCCCACAGCTTCACATGGGTCAGAGCTACAAAACACACATTTAGCATCATGAACATGTCGACTGCAACCAGCTCCACATCACTTTAACTCAGTTAAAGGAAACGTCCTGAATGTACTTCAAAGGATCGGATCTGCTGAGGAAAGGATCTGTGGCTCCTGTGATGTCATTGTTAAATATCACCAGTGTGTACACATACTGAAACATTCAGTGATGGTGTGTGTGTGTGTGTGTGTGTGTTGTTTCTGTGGTCTACCAATGACACACACAGATCTGATGAAAGTTTTGTGTGATGTCAAACAGTTAAAGTCTGCAGAGAAACGTCATTATAACAGTTTTTATCCTGAAATCACTGAGGCAAAGTTGTTGCTTAGTAACATGAACCATTACAGCTGCTTAAAGTCCAGCTCGTTAGCAGCGGCGTGCTTCATTTGGTTAACAGATTTCAGCTCTTTAAAAGTCACATCTCTGACTTGTGTCTCGTGTTTTAACAGGAAGTCTTTGAACTCATTAAACGCAGTTTGTCGGCTCATTACCAGCAGAACATTTCTGAGTGCTTCTCACGTCCACTCTGGACTTTTATTAGTTGTGATTTGATCCATTAATACTGAATATCTAATAAATCGAATGCAGCCTGAAGGAAATGTTTGTGCCAGAGATGCTCAGTGCAGATAGTAAAAATGATTACATCACAAGATGATGACAAACTAGGTTATAAATCTGATGGGTTATAAATCAAATCTGTGAAGCTGATCAGCTTATATTCATTTTAATATGAGCAAACATTTATCTGCACAACATGACTCTGGAAAGTGATGTGAAAAGAGCTGGTTTATCAGGACAGGCATCTCGTGTCTGCATTGTAGAGCAGTGTTAGAGAAGAGACACAGGAGAGGACAATAACAGAGACATCAGAGTCATTTCAAATGGACCAATCACTGTGCAGGAGTTTAATGCTGGTTTTACCAACACTGGTTCAACCTCCAACCACTGGTAGGAACCTCACTGCGATGAAGAGCCAGGACAGGATCATTTTTCTCTGGCGTCTCAACTCTGCATGGTGACATCAAGGCGACGCAGGTTCGACTCCCCAGACGGTCGTAATGTTGAGCCAATGAGAGGACAGAAACCAGGCAGTAACTAATACTCTGAACATTACAGCAGGAGCAGGAATCAAATCAAACTTCAGAGTTTGTTAAGGAAAGAGAGGAGCCTGCTGGCTGTGATCAATGTTTAATCAATGCAACGTTTTATCATAAAATCCACTATTAATACTGACTCAGGACCATGAAGATCTCTGAAGGTTTTTATACATCAACAGTCAGTTTTAAGTTCTGCACAGCAACGTGGCTCTGTTTGAACTTTAACACACAGCTTGACTCTGAATAAGATCAGATATGTATGATTCCTGTGTTACTGCAGCCAAAAGTGTAACACAACCACACACAAGGAAATAATAGGTTAATACAGCAGAACAGCACAACACGATAAAACAGCACAGGAAGGATGAAAGCATGAAAGGAAGGAGTGAAGAAAAAAAGAAAAAGAAGAAAACTAAAAGATAAACTTTATTTAAATAAAAACGTAAGAGAACAGGTGGAGACAAAGAAAGAAAGAAACCCTGACTGACTGCAGACAGAACATGTACCTATATTGATGTATTTCCTGTGGCTGAGTGAGGACAGTCCTCACTTTGTCAAAAGGACAGTATGAGTGTTTAGTGTTCAGGTTTAGGTTACTTTAGGGGACCTGGGAGTGCATCCTGTCAGTACCGGTCCTCACAAGTACGACACATCATCTGAATGCCTTCACCATGCAAGCTGTCAGACATCCCATAAACTCCAGCACTGATGCGCAGACCGAGGCGGTTGCCATGGGTACAAGACATCCACCTGAAGTTGCTGGCAGTTACTGTGGTGATGCAGAGACTTGTACAAACTTCCTTCAGTTTAATGAGCGGAGGTGTGAGGAAACACAAGCACACATGCATGGATTGTCTCAAACCGTTTACAGAAATATTCATGCTTCTACTCCTACACTACTCTACTCTGCTTTTCACCTTTAAATACTATCTTTCTAGTAGCTTTTGAAAACTAAACAATAAATATATATTTAAATAGAAAATATACTATAAAATCTTTGTTTCTGCAAGTTAGTAATTAACACTAAACATTTAAATGCCAATCATTTGGAGAGTAATGGCCATAGATCCACTGGTTTCTGGAATTATGAGGTCTCAACTTTAGCATTTTTGCTGCTGCCGTGTTTCTTTGTTGCAACCAGAACGGACCATATAAGCTAATTCAAGTTAGCTAGTTAGCTTGGTTAATAGCCTGCATCCACAGACTGTATGGGAGCATCACACAGACAGATACCTTCTAATTAGTGCTCAGTAACATTCAAATAAAATCCTAGAATTTCTCTCAGCAAAACTGGAGCTCAGCCTTCTTGGACGGTCTGTTAGTACCATGAACCTCACAGCAGCCATATTATTGGTCAGATGATGTCATTAAAAATGCTCCAAAAGGCTCCAACAGCACAAACACGGTCCAGAGGTCCAGTTCAGGTGAAGCCGAGCAGACAGCTAGCAGCTACAGCCGCCTGTGTCGCCATCCACCTGTCAGTCACAGAGGCCACGCCCCTAATGATGAAACTATAAGCCTTAATACAATTTAAACAGGTGAGTTCTAAAAACAGGGGTTATGAAGGAGGAAATTATCTATAGAGGCCAAAACAGTTTTTGTATCATGTTTATTTCTGCTGTAAAGTTTTAACATGGGAGTCTATGGGGACTGACTCACTGCTGCCTCTGCTGGA
>VUQS01023528.1:4036-15449 GCA_015108495.1 Heterochromis multidens | reverse complement strand
TTGATCTTAAAAACACATTTGAAACACAAAAAGGACAGTAATTTTTTTTTTTTTTTTTAATGAACCAAACTGCTTTATTTATTGACAGTAATCCATGTCCTAAAATAATGATCTTTTGGAAAAAGTGCAATAATTACAAATATTTAAAATCACACTGCATGATTTACAACAAATATTCATTCTGACTGACTTTCTGTTAGATCCAAATTTTTCAAAGTTTAGAAGTCTGTCAGACCTTTTAAGCAAAAAGCTTTGCCTTTTAATATACAAATTGCTCATTCTGGTAGAAGCTTCTAAATCATTTCTATTTTGTAGTGTGTAACATTGAGGGTTTTGGGGGTTTTTTTTTGTTTTTTTTCCAAAACAATGCTTTTATCTTTTAAGCAGTTGAAAAGGAGAGGTTCACCAGTGTGGGTTTGTCATAGTGTATTTGTGTTCTTTTGGATACAAACCAAGTAGAAATAGCTTTTGGTCTTGTATTTCTTTTGAAAGTTTATATCACGTTACTCTGCCCTGTTTTAATCTTTCTATATTGCCAAACACAGTGAAACGGGGCTTTAATGGCCCAGTCACACTAAAAATAGGACAGCATACTCCTTGCCACTAGGAAAAAACATCAGTGGTTGCCCAGTGACTGCACTGAATTTTTCTTACTTGGCAACCAATTGAAAGTAGTTATAGTGGGCAACTGGTTACCCAGACATTGAGTGTACAACGCCCTCAAACTCTTGGTGACCACTTTTGATCGCAAGGTGATTGCACAGGTCGCCTGGCGGGAGGCAGCTGACTCAGACTAAGTTCAATCTTTCTCAGACAGATTGGTGAAGTTTTAATTGCTGTATAATTTGTAAATGCAGACAGATACCAACTCATTGCAATCAGTCCGAGTCAGTCTGAGCCGATGAGCACTCAGACTGACTCATTTGTGACACATCTGTTTGCAAAAGGGGACTTAACTGGTTGTATTCTGGTTATACTCCTATATAAGAGCAAGTTTGCTGAATGCCTCTGTCATTTTGCAGTTAAATTGCTGTGCTCCAGCAATTACATCACTGTTTGTGGAGGAGTTTCTGAATTTCTTTTTCAGATGTATGAGGTTCTGGATGATCTCTAAATGCAAGTAGTTAATGTGAATGTTTCATGTTTAATGGGAATTTATATGTATGTAGACACCAACAGGTGTGTAACATACGGAAACAGATTTGCGTTTTTCGCCAGTTTATCCCAGCTAGTTGCCATATGATCACCGCAAACAAATTGCATATAATTGCTAACTTCACCCCATTCAATCACAAACTGATACCAGACTGATTCAGTTTTATTGCAGTTTTATTGCCATCTTATTGCCGTCTACTGTCTTCAAACGTCACTTTGAAGACAGTAGCTGACTGCGAGTGGTTACAGACCCGGTCCCCATCTTTGAAACAACCATTTTAAAGGCAACAATGTTTTAAGTTCATTGTACATGGTCACAGTTTTGGTCGTCCTGCCATCCCCAACTACTCTTTTCCCTAGTGTGACTGTAGCATTAGCCTCTGTGTTTTTATTACATATGTTTAATATAGTCTTGTTGTAATTATTTAACTTGTCAGGAGTTACATAATTTCTTTTTAGTCTATCGTAGTGTGTTACACTCACACATTGAATACACACCTCAGAACAAGCTGATTTCCAGTCTGAGATTTGCTGAGATTTCCAAATCTTCGTTTCATGTATTTAGCTTATATTGTGAGCTGTCTAATGAACAGGATGTAAACAGATTATAAAATTGTGATGATTCCCTTTACTCCAACTAACCTCTGAGGGGCCACAGTGCTAGCAGCCAGTCTGGTCTTACAGAAATTTGTGACCACAAACGACAATAACCACAACCTCTTAACATTTATGTGATGGTGGCATATACTGAGTTCACCACAGAAAGAAAGCTCCTCCTTCACTGTTAACAGGATGAGGAGCCTCATCAGTAAATTCATTGTAGGATTACACATTAATTGTCCATGTATTCTCTAGTAAAGATTGGCTACATCCAGGGAGCTCTAACTGGATTAAAACCTATATTTTATTTTCTCTTTTACATGAAACTGTCAAAGGTTTTATTTAAGCTGTATGTAATGACAAACAGTGCACATTTTATGACATTTTACACCATTGTTTAAGCCATATTTAGGCAATAGACAATCATGTTTTTGAGCATTTATGATTCGGTTTCAAATCACAGCTTAATCACAATGTCAAATTAACATATAATGACACTGTAAAAAAGATTTATCAGATTGCAGACCACATATTAAGATATATTCTGTAAGATTTTACAAAGAAAAAGGTATGTAGTTTAATATACTGTATTCACAGACACACTGGAGAGGACTACACTACATGCACTTTTTTATTTTTCTGTTGTAACAGTAGGATGTCAGAGTGGCTCCATTTGGATTTCCTGCTAACAACCTGTATCCTGAAGCACATTTTTTTAGGAAGTACAGAAGTACAGGGAAGTGAGTGATGGACAGGTAGCTTGGTAGAAGCTGCCTGCTGAGCAGTACTTTATTCTTCATGACTGGCTGGAACCCTTGCTGTGCACAACAACACACCAAAGTCATATGTCCACAAAAGTACACTATGGCTAGTTAGCTTAACCCAGTCATTTGATGACCAATCATCAAATGACTCTAAAAGCCAAAAAATCTGTGTTCCTGCTCCATGCTGCTTTATGCATGACCCAGCAACAGTAGCTGCATTTAGCTGCATTTAGCTGCATGTAAGTGTTTGGGGTTTTTTTTTTTTGTTTGTTTTTGGGTTTTTTGTTTGTTTTTGTATTGTTATGTTGGATATGAAATAATACAATCTGGTGTTTTAGGCCATTCTTATTCCAGGGATATCAATTGATGTTTTATTTGTTTTGTTTTGTTTTGTTTTGTTTTCAAAAGTACTGGAGTGGCTCGTTAATGCATAAGGTGTCCTTTGGCATCAGTACCCTGACACTATGGGTTATGGCATTCATGAGATGGGTCTGTCACTTCAAATGTTTTTGCTGATCAAATAGAGTTGATAGACTGCCGCTGTTTCTGTCTAGTTGCTGATAGACTTTTCTCAGCTTCAGTCTGGGACTTTAGGAGAAACGTAATAATTTTTAGACACAAAAATTGTTATCCTGTTAAATTAAATGGGCTGGTACTTATAAAGCACTCAAAGTGCTATTAACACTGTCTATTCATGTTACAGATGGGCATGTTTGCTGCCTAGCTCCAACACTGATGTCATAATTTTATTAATAGCCACAGCCACTAGATGCTACCTTAATGATAACACAACAGATGGCTAATGTGGTTATCAGGTAATTGCTAATAGTTAATAGCTAGCAAAAGACAATGACAGCACTGTTGGTATCAATACCTTTGCAAATATGTAATCCAATATTAATTTTTTGTATCAATTAGGACCTTAGAATCTTTTGACAACCCTATAGGCATAGTCTAATTGTACAAAGTATATATACTTTGTAAAATCAGACTCTGCCTTAGGTTTACTTTGGTATATCCAAGGGCTACTATCTAAATCAATAACTCAACTTAGATATTAGACCATCACATTCATCTGCTGATGCATGATAGTTTCTCTTTTTTGCTTTTAAATCTTAGTATGTATATGTGTGGACATAATTATAAGATTTGTTTTTAAATGAGAAGTACTGCATTATGTGTTGTATGAGTTGCAATATGGTCTATTTGCTGGGGGAGACCCATCCAGATAGACCCCTATTATCTAATTAACCTCTGTCTCTGTGTCAAACATTTTTTTTTAAATGTTTATGAGTTCCAGTAAATAAATGTCAGCCTGTGTGTATGCACTGTTTAACATTTTAAAATCCATCAATTTGCTAGTGACCTGTTTGGGGTTAAGGGTAGGATTAGGGTTTGGTTCACATCGACCCACTTTATGTGGTATTTTTACCCACATGGCAAAATCAAATGGATTAATAACTGTAAGGTCAAAATGCATTAAAGAGAGTTGATTTGACAGACAGGGCTTAATTAAAGTTTAGCTGGATTCATGTTTTGTATGTATGTGTGTCAAAGTATTAATTTGTAGATTAAATTTGTTTCTCATTTTACTAATTTTAGATGTTATCTCTCTCTCTCTCTCTCTTTATAAATATACATAGATATATACTTTCCATTTAAAAACAAATCTGCACAGTACTATATCTATCTATCTCTCTGAATAGTACTGTGCAAAAGTCTTGATTTGCCCCTAATTTCTTTATATTTAAAAAAAATAAAATGGGAAATGGGTGCAGTGATTTCTTCAAACATGTGCAAACATACATGGAAATACAGCATATAAGGCAAAAACACAGTTTGTGAAGTTCTAATGAGCCTGAAAGTCAATTTTTGGTGTGACCATCTTTATTCTTCTACACAGCCTGAACTCTATTAGGCAAGTTTTCTTGTCATTTTTTTAAGTAGTCTTTAGGAATAGCTCTCCAGGACATTTTGAAAGCTCTTCTTTGGATGTTGGCTGCCTTTTGTTCTGCTCTCTGTCAAGATGATCCCACACTGCTTCAATAATGTTGAGGTTTCCAGCTTTGGAGAGGCCAGTCCATGAATGATAGTGATTGTGTGCCTTGAGGTGACTGTTGTTGTGATTTGGCACTATATAAAAAAAATTGAATTGAATTGAAATTGTTTTTCTATCCAAGTGTGCTTTCATGCTCAAAAATGAAGCAGTTGCCAATCAGGTGCTTTCCAGATGATATTACATTGTGGATCAATATCTGACATTATTGTTTTGATTTCATGATTCAAACAATTTCAACAAGATCCTCAATACCACTGGATGAAATGTAGTCCCAAACCATGACAGAGCCTCCCCTGTGTGTTACAGATGGCTGTATACACTCAGTATCTCTCTGCTGACTTCTATACATTTTTACAATGATTTGAACCAAAAACTTCAAATTCGGATTTGTCACAACAAGACTTTTGTGCAGTATTCTGTGTGTGTGTGTGTGTGTGTGTGTGTGTGTGTGTGTGTGTGTGTGTGTGTGTGTGTGTGAGAATGTGCAAATACAAAGTCAAACCCATTAAGATTCATGTTTTTGGGAATTTGTCTGTACAAGATCATCAAATCAAACTATTTTTGAGAGATTTCAGTTTGGGCCAAAGCGGCGAACCAACCAACAAACTTTCATTTCCATCCACAGACCAACTCTGATAGCATGCTTACAAATAAGATGATAAGAAACTTAATAACCAATTTATCCAAAAAACGAATGACTCTTTTAAATATTGAAACTCACCACTTAACAGATTAGTGTGTTTAGTGATTTCAGTTTGTAGCTGCATACTCATATACTAAGCTCACCAGACATAGAGTGTCTGTGGTTAGCAGGAATTAGACATGTATTTGTGTTACCTGAGGACTCAGTTAGTGCAGCAGGTTTAGTGTAAGGCAGGATGGGGCAGCTGAGGGTGGAGAGCCCCTCTATGCAGCTGTACGGACGGACGGAGGACACTCCTCGCCACCGCTTCGCTAGGGACAGGATTGCAGGGAAGGACATGTTAGTCTGATTGCTTTAGCATGTAGCACAAACATACAGTACATGGGTTATATATTTTAAGACACTCTGGCCAAATGTTAATCTGCTTCTAGCAGATCAGTACTGACCTTGCAAAGGTCTGGGCTCGGACAGAAGAGGCTCATACAGTAAGACGAGGTTTAGCTTACCACTGCGGCTTATTGGGCTAAACGGCAGATATTTTTTTTGGATAGATCTCAGGATAAGCAGGGATTGTGCATGTAGGCGACAACCCATTCCCAAATTCAGAATTAGATTTACTATGAACCAGTTTTTTGGTGTACACGGTTCATTTATAGCTCTTAAATGTGATTTTTACTACTGTATTCATTTTATGGTTCAACACTACCATAACATGCACTTTATTAATGGTAACTACGAGCTTTTGGGTTAGAGTTACCAGATTGTTTACTGTCAAATCTGTAAATTGCTGATAAATGGCAATTAAAGCAATTAGCTTCAATATATAAGCCCTTAGTTTCAGGGTATGCTTTTAGAGGATGATACTATTATTCTCACTAATTAATACTGACTAGCAGTGAGTAAATTCAGCTTGGTTACATAATGCATATTCAGTGTGTCTGATTGGTAGTCTGAGAGGCTCACACTTGACAAAGTGGAGCGTTCGGCACTCCTGACACAAATAGGCTCAAACTCTACTGGATGAAACTAGCATTCACAGCAAGTTGCACCAACAACCGCTGCTGGCTCTTAAACACAAGGATGCATTCATGACCCAGAGGAGGAGAGCCAGCCTTCACCGAATACAGCTTTAAAAGGAAGAAGAAGACCATCTACCGCATAGACACACTGATAAACATCAAAACAGACACTAATAAATGTGCATTGTGACTGATTTCTACTAATTAATATGAAAATATTTCATCACAGGAAATTCTTTTGGATATTAAAATCAAAGCACACACATGAACAGCATGTAAAGAATAAAGTATTTCAAAGTACAAGAGTCTCTTGCACAGGCTCTTGGTGCAGTGAGTGCTGAGCGAATCTGCCTCGAAAACCCATTTAATGTAAGCATGTTTCTATGGTAACCATATCCCCATGCACGAGAGCAGAAACTATAAAGCAGCAGATCTAAAACTGGGTCCAGCAGCAAGTATGTATTTGGTTGCATGCAAGTATACGAGTCATAATCATTTCAGATTTAGGTTAGTTCATAAATATGCCATATTATCATTTCTGAAACCTCAATAAACCCCTTGTCCCAGTTAGTGGAAATATGCTTAGAAAAATGGATATTATAGCGTGCGAAGACTTTGCATGAGTCTGCCATGAGTACAAGTTATGCAGCTGTTAGAAAAACAAAAACTGTGAAGATAAATCACAGAGATTGTGTTGAAATCAAAGTAAAATTCTGACACCAGTAATGTGGTGGATAGAATTCATCTCAGCAATAATATTGTTAGTAACTAAATTCTACAATATGTGTCCAAAAGAATTCATGATAACAATAAATAACATAATAAAACTGAAAACTTAAAAAGAAAAAAAATTCTATAAATCAAAGTCATCCATAACTTTTTTTTTTTACTTAACTTTGTTAATTTTCCATTGTTCCTGACAAACCACTTTTTTTAACTTAAATTTTATTAACACTTAAACAACTTGTACATCACCATTCATATTTTCACGTGTACAATTGTTGTGACAAGAGTACAACACTGACACTTGTCCCTTTATTATTTACATCAAAAAAAAGAAAAAAAAAAATCACACACAAATTCTTAAAATAAAAAAATTACATACCCCCATCTAAATGCAGATTTATAATACTCTCTCTGTGTTGTTTTAATATCATAAAAATAGGTCTCTATCTCCTGATAAATAAGTCTTTCTGAAGCCTTAAGGAATATGTTATTTGTTCCGTCAGATAGATTTCCCAAATCCTATCCAACCACATATGGTATGTTGGAGGATCAGGTTTCACCCTTCTAATCGTATTTTTTCTTTTAATGACTTTGCTAAAACTGTATTAACATATAAACATAGCACAAAAAGTAAGGAAATTTGTGTTTGGTCAATTATTTCTTTGTTGTAACAATGCTTCTTGGCAATAAATCTTATACCGCTGAAAAGCCTGTTTATTTCCCCTTAAATGAAGCCACATTTGTAAGGAAAATGCATTTGTGGGTTAAGCAGCAGAGTTGAGTATGCGGGCTGAACCTATGAAAAACTGGTGACCAGCATGAGGAGGAGATGCCAGGCTGTTGTGGCTGTGTATGGGTCTTCCACATGCTACTGAGGCCCCTGTTTGTTAAATGAATAAACTGTTAAATTGACAATATGTCTGGTTTCTTCAGACTGGTGTCATTTGGTGTCATTTCTTCAGACATGACACCAAACAAGAATCAATAGCAGAATAAGCTGTTTGGCATTGGCAAGTTTTTCATGGGCGCAACCCACATACTACATACTCTCTCTCTCTCTCTCTCTCTCTCTCTCTCTCTCTCTATATATATATATATATATATATATATATATATATATATATAAAATCAGCATGAAACTGCAGTGACTCAATCAGGCCAGCCATAAACTGTGAGTCAAGGTACAGGGCAATGTGGAGCAGGTTAACAGAGCAGACATGGTGAACTCAGAACATTTGGAGAATCCGCAGCAGGAGCAGACAACAGTAATAGTAATTAAACTACGAATGAAGTCCTCAACGGTTCACTTGTGTCTAGTGGTTCATTCAAGAAGGTGACAACAGCTTTACTGCACCTATGTAACTGATATATTTGAAATCAGCATGTCTTTTATGGGAAGTCTCTCCCAGTATGCGAGAAGAAGCTATAGTCACAGAAAAGTGAATGCTGTTACCTGTAGTCACCTTACTTTAATCAGTCACAAAATGTATACACAAGCACAGGCTGCAGTACAGTCATTACTGAAAGGCTATTAATGAAAGAAGTGTGTGACTGTGCTCATGGGGTATATTGTTATTAACATACATGCCCTTAATATATCAATATTCTGTTTTTTAATATCACAGTTATTGTCAATATGGGAATAACATTTGATCCATTCAAGAGCCGCAGTGACTAAGTAGTTACAGAAATAACAGATTTATTGACTGTGGACAATCACAGTCAATTACTTACTTACTTACTTACAGTCATCAAACTGTTAATGATCATATAACACATAAGGGAAAGATAAATAAATATGGTTTAATGTGTTTCATGCAATTGTTACAGTATATTTAAAATGTGATCAAGTCTGGAGTGAAGCATAAATATCTTAAAAGTTGTCCGTTATGCATTATCTCATACAGAATAATGTTTGTAAAATTTAATGCTTAATTGTCATCATAATTATGTTGTATGTGAAAATTGTAAATCTGTTTACAGTGTCTCATATTATGAGTTACTCATGAAAATAGGTAAATCAGTCAATGTATGAGACATATAAGTCTCTTGAAATGTACCTCAAATATAAGTTGGGTTTTTTTTGTTTTTTTACATTTTTTTTATTTTCGTAGGCCATACTGTATACTTCATGTTTTTAAAAACTGGATTTAAATTTAAAATGGAAAATTTCCATTGCTTAAATCCTACTTTTAAAATACTCCTTAAATACTAAAATACTCCTTTTAAAATCCATTAACATGGAGCTGGTTATAGGTGGTGCAATTGGTGCAATGATGATCATTTTACCAACGCTTTATAATCCTTTCTACATTATTTTGCAGTTAACGCAGTCTTTAGCCATTCAGGAAACCACAATGAGCTCTTCCAAGATGATTTTTTTTTAAATTTATGTATAAACATCATCATCTTTAGTGCAACCTGACATGTGTACATGTGAGCCCTCTGCTACCCCAGAAATAACCACTCTCTGGGAACACAGGGTGAAGTAAAACTCGCAGCTTTAAAGAGAGAGAGTTAAATGTTGGAGCTGGTAAACTCTGTGCAGTGAAAACCTCCCACGGTTCACACGCTGCAGCAGAAATTGTGAAATGTGAAGTGTTTTTCATCTTATGATCACATGTCAGCAGCCAGAGAGACTGATGTGGCCACAGATGAAGGCTGTTAATCTGAGCGGTAAGTACACTCTACCTTGGTCCAGTCTGTGACAGAGGGTCATCTTAGCGAGCGCCACCTCAGGCCCTGGGTGGTCCAGTACCTGCCTGCACCACTGGAGAGGGCTGAGGACACTCTCACCCTGCAGCTTAGCTTTGGGACTCACATACAGCCTGGAACATGCAGCAAAACTAACAGTTAGGTCTTATCACCTTTAAAGGCAGTCCATGTTGTTTCTTTACACAGAGAACAGATGATAAATTAGCTCAGGGCTGCTGTGCATTTGCAGAACAATCAAAAAATAGTAGCTGGAGAGCAAAGAAAAAAAATGCCAGCTCAAGATCTCAAATAGCGTGTTTTACAGCCACAATGTATTTCAGTTACTATTACCCATTGAAATAAGGCCACTGTGGCTGAGTTTTATAAAATCCAAATGCCAACCAACATGCCCTAAAATTTTCTACAACATGGCAAGAATGTCCACGACCCGGACCCGGATATACAGCAGAAAATGGATGGATAGATGGCAAAAACATGAGCCGTGGAACTAGATAGTAAAATAAAAATAAAATCGCTGACAGCTTTATTCACTCTAGTGGTGTACCAAATGCATAGAAGGGTGCATGGCAATGTTATCTTTTCTTACTGAGGGTGGTAAATACTTGTAGCACTGTAAAACTTAGTCAATTATCATTTAGATACAATTTATTTTCACATTGTACACTAAATTATCAACCTATTTATCAAGACAAAAGCAAACCTCTTCTTCTTTTTCTTTCTTTATGGGTCTCCACAGCAGATCATCTACCTCCATCTCACCCTATCCCTATCCATACCATGACTGAAAATAATCTGATGCATCTCTATCTCAGCCAGAAAAGAAAAACAAAATCCCCAGAAATTCCACTTTTTTTTGTCTGTTTGTGTGTGTGTGCCTGTAAATCCTAGAATACTAGCCTCCTAGTAGCTAAATGATATGTCTTACCAGACAGAACTGACCTTTTTTTCAGCAACTAGGCCATAGTGTTACACTGACTTGGGGGTGGAGGGGTAATTGGCTGTGTTAAATGAAGTAAAGCTATACCAACACAGTGGCTGAACTCCAGATCCCATCAGCACTGCATTCAGCTGTGTGCTACATTTTCCACATCATCACACCAGATACTATAGCTGGAAATGGTTCAGCAGTCAGATACCTAAGTCTACAGCCTGTGCTTCAAAGTAGTTCAGCCTAAGGGTGAATACAACACACAAAGCCAAGCTGTTTGATCACAAGCTGAAGGGGGTCATTGTTTCTAATTTCATCCCAGTGCTGTCTACTCTGAATAGATACCTATGCTGCATGCACAGTGCATACTGGGATGCCCCAAGCTTGTGTCAGATCTGATTTTCTTGTTTTTCCTCTTGTAAAAATCACTCTCTTTGTCAGAGTCTGCAAGTCTGCACCACCAAGACAGATGTGATCAATAACAGGATACATTACATATACTGTCTCAAAACTATGGCTGGTTGACAGTCATGTGGCCTATGAAGCATGTATTAGGGTCAGGCAAACAGAAGGGACACTGGCTTTCATTGTAAATTCATACAAGACATAACATGTAATGAATTGGTAGACATAAACAAAGTAGTTACCAGCTATCAGGCTCTCCAACAGGGAGCACGGCGTTGAGGTCCAAAATCTCAACCTCATCCAAAACAGTTGTGTCTCCAGCGGCGCCGCTGTCCTCCACAGCGGCATCAGGAGACACCGAGCTCGGCTGAAAATAGGCGAAAGGCTCCTCTGCTGAAC
>VUQS01023512.1:0-13828 GCA_015108495.1 Heterochromis multidens | reverse complement strand
AGTGGCTTCGTAAGAAGCATTTCAAGGTCCTGGAGTGGCCTAGCCAGTCTCCAGATCTCAACCCCATAGAAAATCTTTGGAGGGAGTTGAAAGTCCGTGTTGCCCAGCGACAGCCCCAAAACATCACTGCTCTAGAGGAGATCTGCATGGAGGAATGGGCCAAAATACCAGCAACAGTGTGTGAAAACTTTGTGAAGACTTACAGAAAACGTTTGACCTCTGTCATTGCCAACAAAGGGTATATAACAAAGTATTGAGATGAACTTTTGTTATTGACCAAATACTTATTTTCCACCATAATTTGCAAATAAATTCTTTAAAAATCAGACAATGTGATTTTCTGGATTTTTTTTTCTCATTTTGTCTCTCATAGTTGAGGTATACCTATGATGAAAATTACAGGCCTCTCTCATCTTTTTAAGTGGGAGAACTTGCACAATTGGTGGCTGACTAAATACTTTTTTGCCCCACTGTATACACTGTTTCCACCGGGTCCCGCTGCCTCTGGACCTCAACTGACCCCCGCTCCAGGTCTAAGCTTTAAGGAATTTTGTATTATAACTCTAAAGTTAGCTAATGTATCCTTTTAGGGGGCACTGTTACCATTAACCATTGTTACATATATAAAAGCTTTTATTTCTGGTATATATATTCACAGCATTCTTTTTTCCTACAGCTTTTTAACTCAATTGGTTTCTTCTTAAAGTAAATATGGATGTCTTTTGCAGTTCCTTTAAAGACGTTTTTGTTTGCAAACTTTTGCCTGGCTGCCATCCAACATCCAAAGTTTGAACATTCAAATTGTTTATAGGTTTGGGTCATACTGTGAATCTATGTCAAAGACTCATAAGCAAAAGTAAAAAGACAAATGGCAACTGTTCTTCCTCATGCACATCAGAGTTCTTGCCTTTGCTCTCGGGCTTTTGCTTGATACTTTTAGGTTAGTCTCAGGGAACGGTTGCACAGTTTCAGGGAACGGTTGCACAGTTTCAGGGAACGGTTGCACAGTTTCAGGGAACGGTTGCACAGTTTCAGGGAACGGTTGCACAGTTTCAGGGAACTGTTGCACTCCTCTGTTGTAACAAAAAAGAGGTTCCTAATGCTTTCTCTAAATACATGTTGATCATGAAATGTATTTGTAGCACTGGTGGTAATTAATATGTCACAGCTTAAAAATATGTAACGTTATCAATCAAAGAAACTGTAGAAATTATGAACTTGTAAGCAGTAAAGATTCAGAAATTATGCAGATATATTCCTGTAGTGATAACCTGCAAACTCTTTCACTGTCCCTCTGGATATTGTGCAGGTTTGTGTTTAAATTAGCTCATACATATTTTTGTGAAACTTTACAGTTATTTCAGTGAGTTTCTCCTGGACTCAGAATACTCTGCCTATCTCTTTATTTACCTTTAATTTTTTTCATTTTGACTTGCTTGAATGTTTGAATCTGAGTTCAAATTTTTCTCTGCTTTCATCTTGCTAGATTTTACACCTCTGAGATCTGAACAATCTCATCACTGTTCTTTTTTGAGGCAAGTGATGATGTCAATTACAGATAGAGGATCGGTTTTTATAGCTCTCATACTGCTTCATCAGTACCCAGCACATAGTCTTCAATTGAAGAACAACATGGCACTCGCTCTACAGAGGCTCGTACATAATGAAAAATATGCAGCAGTTGAGCATCAAGGTCATTTTCGAATAGGATTTCTCGAGAGGGCTGAAAAGTCATCTACGGAGTGAGCAAATAAGGGCAGGTGGCTGATGAACTCCAGGAATAGTTTGACAAACCCTATCGCCAGTGACAAATTAAAGTGTCAGCAGCCGGCCTATGTGGCATCACGTTACCTGTGTTATTCTGTGATAAGTCCCATTGCCGAGCCAGCAGCACATGGCTGTCTGCAAAACAGCCTGAGACAGCTATGAAGACAGAGGTACAGTAACAGGAGACCTGGGCAGATGCTTGTCTCTGAGTATTGATTGGACCAGACGTCCAGACGACTTTAACAGCCACTGACGCAGGCTGTCGAGCTAGAGTGGCAGCTACCTCTTCCTCCTTCTCACAGCCAACTGAAAGGGGACTTGAATAAAATCTGCAATAACATATTGTTACATAGCACCAGCTATATATTAATGTTTCCTGGGGACATATACCCTTTTTACACATTTATATTTAAAGATACCAAGCAGCCATTATATTAGTATGAGACATAGGCAACTTAAAAATACGTTTTCATACAGTGCTAATGTGCATAGCGTCTTTCTTTCTTTCTTTCTTTCTTTCTTTCTTTCTTTCTGTGTTAGGTTTGCATCACAAACCTTTGCAGCCGAAGTTCACTGCTAAACTGTATATAAATAATAGCTAACTGCTATTATTATGACAAAGAAGCTGGAAGAATTATTGTGATCTGGGTACCATTTAAGGTTGTTAGGAAGTAAGATTCATGATTAGGCATTGGAAAAGTAGTTCATTATAGACCGTAGTCTTTAAACACGGTTTAAAGTTTAATGAGTCAACTATTGCCACACATATACATTAACATGTAGCTTCAGATTTTGAGATATTTGTGGTTGGACTGGTCCTGTGTCTCATCCATGCTGCAGGAGAACTTGTTAGCGGGGCTGAGTTTGTTCCCAGGGATGCTAGTGGTGGGGTTGTGTGGAAAATGTAAGACAGATGCAAATATTGGCATGGTTTTAAGGAGGAGATGGTCAATGTAATGCTACCTCAAACTATATTGATATTCATCCTGTTGTCTTATCCTTTTATTTAGTTTGAAATTATATGGATAGAAGTTCAGAAGTCATTGAACCACGTATCCCAGTATCATGTCAATGATTTTCTCTTTAGTCTTCATAAAGCACTAGAAATAGGCAGTGTGTCCAAGTCTAGTTTAAATAAACAAAAAACAGGGAATAGAAAATATTTTAAATCACATGCTTCTGTTTTTGCTGTGTTTCTTTCCTGACTTGCATTATAAAACTTTGTAAACTTATAAGATATGAGAATAGTTCTAAATGAGTCAACCCTATATGAAGGTGATACAAAAATATATTCACCACACAGCAGCGGTTGCCAATTTATTTAAATAAATACCACATTCAGAAGTGATAATTAAGAGCTGGTAATTTTCCAGTCAGAAACACTGGATATATGAATTAAGACTATTCGATGCTATTGAGACTTCCAAGCCATACAGTCAACATGACTGTCTGTTATGTGAGGACAGAGGACCTTTGACTATGGCTACCAAAAGGTGTCATGCATCATCTAAAATGCCTCTATGTATACAAGAATTCCTCTCGAAGTACACACTTTCTTTTGCTTCTTTTGCTCTCATACACAGACACATTCAGCCTCATGTCAGGGCAGCTGCAAGAGTAATGGCTCCAGGTCTCCTCCTGAACACAGACTAATGAGAATCTCAAATACGACAAGCAGAGTGCATTTATCACGCACTCACACTTAATGACACCACCACCCAGGCTCAACTGCATGCTCATGCCAGTATCTAGCACCTTTATAGATGGCCCCGTTTGTCCCTCCACTTTCCTATTATTGTAGCTGCCTGGTCAAGCCTAGTGAAAGGATGAAAAGAAAGGAGGGGGAGGGGGAGGTGGGGTAGGGAGGAACAGAATCAGACTCTGTGTTTGCAGGTAAAAGACGAGCCTTTTTTTTTTGTCTCTCACTTTTAATTTATGTCTTCCTGTCTGTTTTTCTTTTCTTTTTTTTTTTTAAACACCACTCTCCCGGTGTGAATTGGTCTATTCTCAACTTCTTTTATTCTCTTTGTGTCTGTTTTTCTCTTGTCTCTAAAAACCGAAAATGCAGATGAGTGGAACTCTTCAGCTGAGGAATGGTGAGGGAGCTGACAGATGAATGCTACATGCACTACTTTGATCTACCTCAATGAAGTGTTGTTGTTTTATTTGTGGGGTGACATGGAGCTTTGTACATAGACTCTTGACTCGAAAAGCTTTAGAGATCTGCCTGTCAAGGTAACATGGATTTTCAAACAATTAGCAGACATTAAGCAACATATTTTCTATATATATTCAGTAATTCAGAAAGGTTGATCATTTTAGGCAAAAGTCTCATTTAAATAAAGATTCATGCTCACTTCAGGAATCATGTCAAGGTAGAGAGTGTCATCATAAATACAACGACCCATGCACTGATCTTTATGTTAGAAGGAATGATGATTGGAGCTGTAATTAGTTGGACTTCCAAGCAAGCCCTGCTGCCTCTAATGACTGTTGGGTATTTAGACAGAGATAAGAGCTTATCCCACTTAAGTGCTGGAAGGACTACATTATCTAAACTGAGATCCAGGCCATGCTTTAACACACAACTCAGACACATGCAGGAATGCAAGCAGCCAACAGTTTTATTGAGCATAGTGCTATGAAGATGGTAAAGGGGCCGCGTTGTCAGGATAGTGGATGCTGGCGATATATGCCCTCAATGCTGCTTTAGAGTGAATTGGATCAGATGTGTCAGATGAGTAACTGGTTCTGATTTTTGGTCACCAGGTGTAACTTCAAAAGTAGTGTGATGTAAGGTGGAGACATTGTTAACTTATTATTAGAAACATGTATGTATGCAGCCAATCTAGCCATGCAGAAACATTTGTTTATTCTGTTAGAAATGATTAATCTTTTGGCCTCCACTGTTTTCATTAAAAGAAACACTGGGGGAGTGTCTTAGTCATTAACATGAGTGTTACTTTGTTTTTGTGTATCCATCTGAGACTACCTAAGCTGCAAGGGGACATTAGATGGATGTTATTTTTAAAACTGCTGTAGCTTTTAAGGGTTTAATTGTGGTAAAAACCCATTTAACCCAGCAAAACGGTAAACACAAAATTCTCTGTCGCTACTAAAAAGAGGGCAAGAACTGCAATCTGTTACCTTGCAGTAGTTCCTCATTTTCCTCTTATTTTTTATTCTTAAATCTTGGAGATTTTCCATCACTTGTGTCGTGTTGATGTGACTCATGTAGCACATGCTCAAAATACTTAATGAATCCCAGTGGAAAATTTTAGGGAATCATCCAACAAGGGGCGGAGCCCAAGACCGGTCAGTTTTATATTGCAGTGTGTCGAAGGTCATTATATATTTGTCTCATTTGACTAATGTAAGTAATCATTAAAGTAATTTAGCCCTGTTAATAATTTGGTGTTGAAGCAGGACCTGCTAGCCTGAAACTGAGTGGTGGAATTGATTGCCTATCTGATTCCAGATCAGTGAACTGTGAGATACTGTCATCTCCCCCCTCTTCCACCTCCTCCTCCTCATTGAGATTTCTCTCTTTCCACTGTCACTGTTCATGTCCCATTTCACTATTTGATGTACCAGCTCCTGCTAACTTCCTCCCCTGTTCCATGACACACTGGAGCCTTTGATGAGGTGAAAGGAGCCACACTGCTCCTCGGTGTATGCTAGCCCATGGCCATTGACTTGGGGAAGACGGAGTTTTTACAGCCATAAAATGAGATAAACTGAGCTTGAAAGCTTCTGGGTCTTTCAGTATGTGTTAAGATGATATCATCAGTGTGAGACGGTGGTAATAAAAGTGAGGTCAGCTGCCACCGTGGGCTACTGCCCTGAAAGGTAGCAGTGTCATGATAAGACTGCTGTCTCTTTTCATCTCTTCTTTTACTTCTAGTGCGGGATGAAGTTGACACATGGATGCCGGGTTTGAGTGGAAAAGGCATCTAATAATTGGATGCATGCTTGCGTACGGAGAATGTTTGTTCCAAAGACAATGATAAAGTATTTAATCTTCCCAGGAACAGTGAGCCACACAGGCATGATGATGCCATTATCTCTGTGAGGCACTCTCGCCAAGAAGCCTCACTCTTAGCCTTGATTTATATTTCCCTTCATCAGCATCGACCAGTCAGATTGCAAAAATCATTCATTTATAAAAGCAGGGCTCACTGCTTTTGTTCTTCTTTAACTGAAATTCACAAAATGTACTTTTGTCGCACATTCCCTTGCTAGCTTCCCCCCCCCCCATTTCCTTGTAATCTTGTTGGGATAATGTGACAGCGATGGATCTTCTTGGTGACGGTTGTGTGATTGCCTCTGCTAACAAGGGATAAAAGCAGTGGAAGAATCTTCACAGCTATTTATCTTCCTTTGATCAATTCTCAACTACTCTGCCTTCCTCTGTTTTATCTTTTGACTATAAATATCAGCTTTGGCACAGCTGAAATTGTGACCTCTTCTTTTGTCAAGACTAACAGAAATGGGCAGGCACTCCCCTCATTGCATGATAGTGAAATAAAAAGATTTCCACACAAAGTGAAAACAACATTGATTGGTTGTGGGAAAACAGGTAACTGATACGTTACGCCTCCCAGCTTTCGCAGAGACCCCTCATTTGAATGACCCAAACTTTAGAGATATGCTCGTCATAATTTGCTTTTTATCAAGAGGGAGCAAAAGTTCTGGTAGATTGATAATTCATGCAGGATGTCTTTCAAAATAGGAAGTGCGAAGAGTTTGAAATGCAAACGGTGCAGCAAACTAATTGGTACCACAGGGGAGATGGAGATCAAAGAACCTCTGTGTTAATAGAGAACTCGCACTCTCTTTTCGTCCGCCGCTGAGTTAATGGACACAAAGCCACCGTGAAGTCCTCTACAGTGGTGGTCCTCGGCTGAAGCATCCTCAGCAACAGCAAAAAAAAATGGCATGTCTTTTGACTCAATTTATCAGTGGTGCAGGCTTTAGCACTGATTGAGTCTTGTCAAATCATGAAAATGTAAGGAAAACCTTTGAAGAATAGATTGCCTAGGTCTTTTCCATTTCTTTGCATTTGTTGTCAGAGAGCTATGAGTATGAGGATTTTTATGTACACTTGTACCTCATGGGGGTCTTTTTGGTTTTGGTTTTTTTAATTCAAGCATGCTTGTATAAACTTCACCATCCTGCTTATTTATGTGATGACAGAGCAGATTTTTTCCTGCATTGCTCTCTGATTGAAAGCCCATATTCACTCTACAGTGGTTGTTGCTTTTTATTTTAGCAATAAAGCAGTTGCATGTATAATAGGATCACAAGCAAAATAAGCTTCTAACCCACTATTTGTGTTGCCGTTTGGACAACAAAATGTCTCATTCTTGTTTGTCTAGTTCTTGATTTTGGCCAACTTGGCATAGTTCCGCTTATGCATGAGGTTTTCCTTTTGTTTCCTAGGATTTATTTTTTAAACTGCCTACTGCAATGACAGCTGAATCACAGACTGCCAAGCCACCCCTCTAGAAAACTGTATACACAGCTCAAAGTATTGCTTGGTGTGAGTGGTATAACCCTGGACATTAAATAAAAAATAGACATACAAATGAATGTGTAGGCACACCCACAAACTAAACCTGATCAAATGACTACAGGCAAACCTCTTAGCTCTGTGCGCTCCTCTTCCCATGAGTTTGTTTATTCACCTTAGGGGATGCATAAAAATCACCAAAGCTTTTAACCACCTGCTTTGCTTTGACTGGGAGCACAGGCAGTGGTGTCTTAGCTTTAGTTTGGTCTGAATGCCCATCACCTGGCAACAACAAACCTTTTTAATGGCTGACATCTTTCTTACCACAATTTATTAAAGTATTTTATTAGCGTATTTTGATCATGTCTGGTTTGTTGTCTGCTTTACCTGGCTAACTTGTGCCTCTCTTTTTGCCCTTGTGGAAGGTCAGCAGTTCTGTGCAAATCACGACAGATACAGGCACCATGATAGCGTGTAGAGTGCACTGGGATAGGAGATTATATCTGCTCTTTCCTCCCTTATATCAGCACTTTCATCATTGCTTTAGTACCAGAGCAGACAACAATGTACAGCATCAGAACAGGAGTGTTGTATTTCTATAATGTCCATGCAGTTGAATCAGTTTACAGGGAGAACAATGATTTAACATTTAAAATGGTATCAATTAAACATCTGTTTGCCCCCCCCCAAAATAAACCTGGTGACCAGTAATCAGAACCAGTTTTTATTTTCACACAGTTCAATAAAGACATTGTTTGTTCAGTGATTCCTTTTTGCAGTTCCCCTCTGTAAAGTTAGGATATTCAAACACATAATAGTCGAGGGATAGTCCTCAAGTCGATATGTTGGCTGACTTCGCCCGTGAGGTCAGACTAGAGTTCCTGAAATAGAAAGTTAAAAATGGAAACACAAAATAGAGAAAACAACAACAATCACCCTGCTTTTCCCCCTTTGCTCTGCATTTCGCATCAGTGGCCTCGGGGGGTATCCAATTATGACGCCCTTGAGGGAATGACAGTGCTTGGATTTCTGTCAATACAGGGTTCAGGTAGTGTTTCTCAATAACATTGTGAATTATTGATGATGGAGAGATTGAAAGGAGAAGGGGGTAGTTAACATTCACTTTTATATATGAAGAGGAGAAAGAGAGATGAGGGAGCTAGGTTAGCACAGATGCTGCCCAGCATATTTTAAACTGATCTATTTGATTAGAAGACCCCAAGGTAAGTCTCGATTTAAATGCCATAAGGACCGCAGAAGATTGAGGGTGGATCCTGACTGACAGGGAGCACAGAATGTTAGTGGAATTATAGGCCTCTCTGAAGACGAATGTAAATAATTAACAGGAGGGAGACGATTGAAGAGGATTTCACTAGTGCAAGCCTGATCCTTCTTCCACTGATAGCCCTTTGGGCTTTTTTTTCGCCCATTGCAAATAGACATGAAGACGATGGATGTTGCCTGCAGCGGTTTTGCAGATCGATCAGAGAACCGTCTCACTGTCTGAGTCCTGCATAGATCCCCCTGTGTGAAGTCTGGCCAACTTCTGTCTGTAGAAAGAAGTCCTCAGAGCAGGCCTGACTGGAGGCAATGCTACTTTTCTCCAAGAGTGATACCCAAAGCAGTTGGTGTTAGCCAACAATATCTATCCATTCCTATTGAATACATGCTGTTCAGTGAGACACCAATATCCTCATCCTTGCTCTCATAATTGACAGTGTACATTGTTCATCACTGAAACAGTTTCCAGATTTTTGTTTTCTCTCTCCATCAGTGGGGTTTCACTTTGATATCAGCTCTCTAAAGATCTACCATCTAAGCTTAAGTACAAACCACACTCTGGTCTGTGGGGATTCTGCGATGAGAAGAGAATGGAGATTTCTGACATGGGGTGACAATCGATGGCCTGTGCGACAGGACAACCCATCACTTGTCTGAACTCTGTGGGCACTGAGGTTAAAGCAGCACTTTCCTGGGAGCAGGCTGAGTGGCATTGATGGCAAGGAGGGTCTCAACCTCCCCTGACAGACATGTCTCATCCTGGATGCCATCTTGCCCTCTCTCTTCCATGGCACAATGCAGACACTGAGAATAAGACTACATTATACTGACACCAGGCAGTTGACATACTAATCCAAGAACTAAAGGACTACAGGGACCATTGATTTTCTATTCTCTGTAAAATGCAAGAAGCCAGCCATCACTCCTCTTTGACCTGTGATGCTAATGGACTTTTTAAAATGTTGCCACAGTGATCCCCTGGAGCCGTTCTGTTTTTGCCACTGCAAGACCTTTTGAAATGCACCAAAATCCCCAGTTCCTTTATCTGACATGTTTGTATTCAGCACCCCATCTTGGACGTCTCAGCTGTGTCAAGTGTTTATACACAGCATCTGCCTGGCCAGCGACAGGTAACACTGGAAGTCTGAGGTCTGATTTAATAATGAAAGTAGAGCAAGGAACATTAATACAAATATGTTAAAATATGTTTAAAGATCCTTTTAGAAACAATCTTAATTGGATCTAGGTTGTAAGCACACTATAGTGAACTCACTTGTACCATGTGCAGCATCTACCTAAAATCTAAAATCCACCTATGTGTCCTGTGGGGGTTGTTCTTTCAATTATTGTCCAAGGCTCCTTGATCCCAATTCCAATTTGCAACCACGGCGTCTATGTGGTGAGCCATTGGAAATCTAATTAGCAAAGTTTCTCCTGTCTGGGAGGATTGAGGGCAGAGTTGAAATAACTGGTAAAGGAAAGAATTGCTGCAAACATTTGTAGAGAATATTTGCAAAGAACATTATGTGTACTTCCAGGACATTTTGTTTGTCACGTCATCTTTTGAACGTTAACCGTGAGTTCATGAGGAAATATCTGGAAATGTGTGGAAAGAGCAGGATGTGAGTGCTCGAGAAAAACAACTCTGTGCAGATGGTGATGTGCTGTGTGATTCGTGTCATGGGACTGCAATGAGATTGGTGGTCTGATGAACCTTCCAAAGGGAGTCTGGGGAGGGACAATATGGCTCAGGACTCAACAATGAAATGCTTGTCTCACCACACACCATTCACATCATGTGTTGTTTTTCCTCCAGTCACATTAAAATTCCCCTGCAGTTGTTTTGACAGCAACAACCAAAAAAAAAAAAAATCATCAGGCGAAAATATTCATTAGCTAGAAAACTCAGTTGTAATCTCTCATTTGAATTCTTACATTATTCATTTTTTCAATATGTGGCTTATATATGTTTACTTCATAGATATGTGTCCCTGTAAAATATTTAAACAGCACAGAAAGTCCAACACGGAAGATTAATTGCTGTTGGAGCAGGTTAATGGAGGTATAAAGGGTGCTACAGAGACACTAATGGAAAGTGATGTTTCTTAAAGGATCTGCAAGCATATGCCTTCTTACATGAATAATATAACACCACAACCCTTATTGTATATCCTGCAGTCAGGGTCTGTTTTCTTCTTCTCTTGCTCTTGTGCCTTTCTTGGTAAGTGCTCTCTCTGTAAAGCTTGAATAGTTTGTCCTCACACATACCCTACACTTGACTTATCATGTGGAAGCCATATTCTTGGTGTTATTATAGCACCCAGAATAATAGCCTATTTTGTAATGGCCTGCTGAGAGCAGAGGCTAATGTGGCTAATTGTGTCTGAAATTATCATGTAGTCCAGGGATATGCTCGCTCATTATGCTGACCACTGTTTCCTGCAAATATGTGAGAGCAGAGACTAGTGTGGCTTGAAAAAAAATTTCACAGGCAGGGGGCTCAGAGATATCCAAGTGCACAGAGGTGTGAGGTGAGAGGTAGACTCAATTCTGTGGCTATCAAAAATGAGTGGATTAGCCTCCCCACCACTGAAGCACACTGAAGTAAGGTCTGGGAATATTAGAGAGTGATTCTGCATCAGGATTATGCTTTGCTGTTTAGCTGTGTGCAGCAGGTGTTGGCAGAAAATAGAAGTCCCAGGAGTTGACAGGTGCACACAGAGCAATGCAGCTGATTAAGGATGAAATTGAAATTTAGATTTTAAATGTGACTTTTTATGGGACGGTTATCCTCGGCCAAGTGGGGGCTGTGGAACATAAAAATTTACTAGCAGGAGTTTATGTATGAATTTAAATGACGGCATGGCTTCATTCATGCCCGTGATTAAAGGTCAAGATTTCTTATTGTTTTAGTCAGATTTATGCATTAGCCCATTAAAAGGCCTGAATTCTGTGTGGATTCATCTTACGAATCCAGACGCAGTTCTATTGGCTAATCCAAATGAATGTAAGATTATCAATGGTGTGCCACAGCATCCCAGAAACACTTATCCTCCAAAGAGGCCCAACTGCCAGTGTCTCTCAGATTGCTTAACACATCCAGTTCATTAAAAACACAACGATCCAAGCCCTCCCATCAAACCCTAGAACACCGAGAGCAAACATGGAATAGGATCAGCACTGGCCTTATATCCCTTGGACAGCTGTCAGCTCATCAGCCATCCCTCTCTCCTTAGACTGCACAGAAAGTCATTAACTGATTAGACTTTGTGTTAGGTTAAATTAAGAGAGTTCAGAGTTCCAGAGGGCAGTTGATTTGTAGACACATTTTTACAGCAGACAGTGTGTTTTTCTAAGGATACCTTATGCTTATTTCCAGCTCCATATTTTATTTTTCTTAGACTTTACTAGAGTAGCTTGGCTTGATTTGCAGTTGGAAAAGAAATGTGTATCTATCTTATAACCAGCCCTGGTGCAGCTGTTCAGTTCATCCTTTGCCTAAAACAAGCTGCTTTAGCTCTCCCTTTAACTTTTTTTTGATTAGCTGCCTAGTGTAAACAGAAGGTTTTAACTGTTTGGCTGCTGTGCTCACAGCAACAGCTGTATGCACCATATTAACAATATCACCTCTTTTTGATGTTATACAGTTGAAAATAGACCTTTTAGAGCAGACTGAAAACTGCGCTTTTGGCACAAAGAGGTTATTTGTAATACAGTGACCTCATTATTTGGAACTTTGGCCACATTTAATATAAGAATCCACTGTTGAATCAGTAACTGTATGAGAGAAAACAGGGAAAAGCATAATAGGTCCACTTTAAGCTGTATAACCAGAACAATGTCAGAGATGGAACACAACTGAATACAGGGCCTTTAACCTTCAATACATGATGTTTACCTGCAGGAAGCCATCTATGGAGCACCATAGATGGCTTGTGAGGAGAATACATTTAATAGTGCTAGGCTGCTGACTTTAGGTACAAGTTGCAAAATGACACGTGTTTCAGTATCTTCCATCCAGATATTTCCCACAGATATAATATACTATAATGTTTGATGTCATAATTTTAGGTAGGCAGTATCTCTAAAACAATCTGATGCTGAATTCGGTACATAAATCACAGCCACAGCACAACCTTACAATCAGGTGAAATGTTTGATATGCACTGCACAGTGTACATGGCACAGAAATAAAGTGTATTTAATCTTCAAGTACAGAACTGAAATTGTTTTTGTGCAACAGTGATTCATTGATGTGAGTTTGTATGGGGGGCTCATTTGCTACCATATAACCTTAAAACAAAGTTAAACTTTTTCTTATGATTTGACCTTATCAGTTTGTCACACTTGAAATCTGAAGGTGAAAGATCAGATTCTCTTTTTTTCATTATTTGTTGGTGTATTTTTCAGCCTTTATTTGATGGGGCATTAGAGAGCAGACAGGAAAGACCAAGGGGGAATGACATGCAGGAAATTGTCCAGGATGGAATCTAACCAGGGGCCCTGATTTTGGCATATGCTCAAACTGGTGAGCTATAAGTGTCCCAAAAGATCAGATTCTTTTGAGTTGACAGCTTATTATTTTGAACTTGCTTTTTGACTGCTTCCCCACATAAAAATGGCTAAATAGCCTTGATAGTCTTGACTAACTGGTTCTAAAGCACCTGGCAGCAAAAGTAGGTCGTTATGGTTTATAGTAATATGTCAGTGATGACGTGTACCTTTTTGTCTGTTAGGTGCTGGATAGGTGATTGTAGTCGGCCCTAAAAATCTTAGAAACATGGTGTCTAACCAGATACTTACTCTGGATGGCATTACCTTGGCCTCCAGTAACACTGTGAGGAATCTTGGAGTCATTTTTGACCAGGATATGTCCTTCAATGCGCATATTAAACAAATATGTAGGACTGCTTTCTTACATTTGCGCAATATCTCTAAAATTAGAAACATCCTGTCTCAGAGTGATGCTGAAAAACTAGTTCATGCATTTATTACTTCTAGGCTGGACTATTGTAATTCATTATTATCAGGCTGTCCTAAAAATTCCCTGAAAAGCCTTCAGTTGATCCAAAATGCTGCAGCGAGAGTACTGACAGGGACTAGAAAGAGAGAGCATATTTCTCCCATATTGGCTTCTCTTCATTGGCTCCCTGTTAAATCCAGAATTGAATTTAAAATCCTTCTCCTCACATACAAGGTCTTGAATAATCAGGTCCCATCTTATCTTAAAGACCTCATAGTACCATATCACCCCAATAGAGCACTTCG
>VUQS01023500.1:0-12635 GCA_015108495.1 Heterochromis multidens | reverse complement strand
GAGGAGATCTGCATGGAGGAATGGGCCAAAATACCAGCAACAGTGTGTGAAAACCTTGTGAAGACTTACAGAAAACATTTGACCTCTGTCATTGCCAACAAAGGGTATATAACAAAGTATTGAGATGAACTTTTGTTATTGACCAAATACTTATTTTCCACCATAATTTGCAAATAAATTCTTTAAAAATCAGACAATGTGATTTTCTGGATTTTTTTTTTCTCATTTTGTCTCTCATAGTTGAGGTATACCTATGATGAAAATTACAGGCCTCTCTCATCTTTTTAAGTGGGAGAACTTGCACAATTGGTGGCTGACTAAATACTTTTTTGCCCCACTGTATGTATATATATATATATATATATATATATATATATATGTCAGCTGAATTAAAAGCAAATGTTTCGTTTTCTTTAGCCTGTTTTTGTTTTTGTCCCATGTGTTTGTTTACCTCCACCAGGTAGTCAAAGAGGCGTGCATAGAGGGCTTTGGCCAGGGCATCTCGTGTGTAGTTGGCCTGCTCTTGGTTCAGGGTCACGTTAATGGATTCAGACTTCCCTCCCCATTTTGAATCCATCTTCCGACTTGTCAGCTTGTCCTGCAGACGGTTGGGGTCAATGCCCAGCAGATAGGCGGGGAATGCGAGCACTGGATCAAACCAAAGTAAAGTTGTAGTTCAAATGCACATAATTACATCAGTTATGCCAAAAATGGGCCTGTAATGAAGATTCAGATTTATTAAGCTTTAAGATTACACACAGAGACTGCCTGAAAATATATTTTTCCATAAGCCAAAACTTCCTGCAATAAATTAATACTAGACAGTAGCCATGGGAGGATATAATTACTTGCTTGGATGTAAACACCAATTATCTACTGAGTGGCAAATAACAGAGGAGATAAACAAAGTAGTACTCTGTCTGTGTGTGTATAGATTCTATTAATTTGTAGGGTGTCTGTAAGGGGACTGTCTTTGTGATGTCCCGTTGGAATATGACTGCATGTGCATAGAAGTGTGAATCCATGTGTGTCTGCAAAAAACTGTATGTGTCAGTGTGTGTGTTGCACTCACAGTCCGTGCTTTCCACCTGCCCATAGTTGCCTGCTTCTATGAAGCTAATGTTTCCCAGGTGGAGGATACCTGCAACGATCTGCAGCACCTGAGTCTGGATTTCACCTGGGATCCCGATCACCTTCATGGCTTCCTGGAGAACAAATACAAGAAGAAAGTGAGGGCAGTAGCATGTAACAGCTTCACCAGTAAATGTGGGGGACATATCAGCTGGAAATATTTTACTTCCACATTTTTACCTGCCAGTAATAAATTTAGATCACTTCAAGGCTGGAATGCCAGTGCATTAGGGGCCCAGTCCCTTGTCATGACTGATTGCAATAATGCAATCAGGGGTAATTTTGTTTGGAAATGTTCACCACTGAATGATCAGACATGGAGGAACTGAGCTATTAGCTAACCTTGTGGCCTTGTGTCAAAATAGGGCTTTAAAACTCTTGGACTAGTTTGTGTTTAGTAATATTTCCACACAGCAAACCTGGGGTCATTTATTATTCAAGCATAGGAATGCTGAACACCACCGGATCCCATCTATAGGTGCGAACAGTCCATCAAAGGTACTGTACCATAGTTTCTTGGAAGTCTTTGCTGTCGTTGGTCCCATCCACCTTGTATGTCCCAGACTGGTTGAGGTAGTAGTAATAATCAGGGGTCATGATGCCCAGACCCTCTTTCTGCTCAGCGTTAGCACCCTCTATCAACTGGAAGACAACAACGCAGGAGTCACACACACTGGCCTTATTTTTGAATGTGAAATCTTGCAGCTCATGTGGAACTCTGTGCTTTTCTTTTTAATTCTTTTTTTAAAGGAGTTGCTATTGATCTGTGGTTGTGCTCGTCAACCTCTTACCTGATAGTAAATGTGGAAGTTCCTCTCGTTCTCGTTCTGGCTCACCACCCTTGACTTCTCAAGCAGAAAGTTTGATATTTTGCCACCATCTGGCTCCCCTCCTCTGCTGAACTGGATCTCAAAGTATTTCCCCTGGTTAATGTAAAAATCAAAGTCAGCACTCTTCTCATCGTGCACTCGTAGTTTCAGATCAGTCAGTTCTCAAACAATGCAGCCGTTTCCTAAGATAACCCTCTTCCATGTTTGCTACATCTGTATGAGCCAGAAAATAATCTGTGTGCATCTAACTGCACTCTCAGTACACAAGAGCGCTAATGCTGTATAAAGGGTAACAGGAAATATATCTAATTGCTGTTCTGATGTCTCATGCTAAAGTTGCACATATGCATGTTAATGTGGTTTATAGGTGTGATATGAGCATCAGGACCCTTCTCATGAGAAACCAAAGGGAATGCAATTCCATGTGTTTTTGAAGTGCTATTGCAGTGCATGGTAATGCTGTAATAAATGACTAATTGGTTTCTGAGTAAATACTCTATACAAATGTATGTATCTTTTGGATCATTCTGTTTTTGATAACATAATGAAGAAGTATTGTCATGTTCCCATTAACGAACTTGAAATGATTAGTCATTAGTAATAAATAATCAAATCATAATGAGCCTACAGACACACTAGTGGCTCTGCAATGCTTTCAGACAATGTTAGCTAATGAAGCTAATGATCTTTAACACCTCACAGCACCATGTTATTCCATTCACTTCCCTCTCATTCCTAGAATTTCCAAAAGTAGAATGGGAGGTAGAGCCTTCAGCTATCAGGATGCTTTACTGTGGAACCAGCTCCCACTTTGGATTCAGGTGACACTTTTAAGATGAAAGCTTTCTTTTTTTGATAAAGATTACAGTTAGAAGTGAATCAGGTGACCCTGAATTAACCATCCCTTAGTTACTGCTGGGGGACTTCCCAAGATACAATGAGCACTTCTTCTCCGCTCCCCTCTTTTCACTTCCCATGTGTTTATAAGCTGCTACTACTGCACGTCTCTGCATCTTGTCTTCTCTCTCCCATCATTTGTGTTTTTTCCAGACTCTCCTGGTGCTGCTGGAGGTCTCTTCCTGTTAAAAGGGAGTTCTTCCTCCCCACTGCTGCCAAGTGCCTGCTCATAGGGGATCATCAGATCGCTGAGATTCTCTCTCTAATAAATATGCTGATATTTAGCATGGATACAGTTTACAATGTTAAAGATGTTATTATTATTATTTTTTTTAACCAAAATAGCACACTTAACAAGCTAAAACAAGTGCTGGTTAGCACTAAACATAAGGCATAGGGGATATGAATGTCTGTACCAGATTTCACAACAATCCATTCAAAACAATAGCTGTTTCACCTAAAACATCAAATGACCCATGAATAGCTGTACAGACTTTCATTTTGCATCTCCAGAATCAGGCTTTTTGAAAGGGTTTAAATCAAGAAAACTGGACATTTATTTGTGTAAATCACACATAAAAGCTTCAGCTGCTGAATGCATGCTTGTTTTATTTTTTATTTTTTAACCTTTATGAAAATGAGCAGGTATATTTCTTAATAAATATAAACTTGGCACAATTGAAGTTCATAGAAAGCATCTACAGCTGGTGTTAAAGTGAAGATCTTACTTACAAAACGACTAGAGTTGTTGTTGCGAACGGTCTTAGCATTACCAAAAGCTTCCAACAGAGGATTTGATTGTAGGATGATTTCTTTTACATGCTGATACACACATGCACACAAACATTGACACAAAATGAGACAGTGAAAAACCTATACACCACACTACAGGAACTTTAAAGGTGTTTTGACTCATTTTGAATATTTAGATAAGGTGGAGCAAGCGTACAATCTATACCTGCACTTTTGATCCTCCTCCAGATACTTTGGAAATGTAACCCATGATGTATTTGGCGGCCACTGTCTTCCCAGCACCGCTCTCACCACTACCACAGCCATGTGAAAGATAGAAGACAACACACCACAAAGCCATATATTATTATAAAATATATCTCTACATCACAGCACGGGAATCACACATATCTGAAAGAGACAGATGAAGTCAAATATAATAAAAGAGCAGCAAAAACTGGTGTGAATTAGTAAATCATCACCTGATGATGACACACTGATTCTCCCCGTCAATCATCATGTTTCTATACATGTTGTCAGTCAAGGCGTAGATATGTGGTGGATTCTCATACTGGGCCTGCAGAGTGAAACAGTCTGAGGTCATTTCAAGTTAATTGAGCACAGGGCAACAGCAGGCAACAGGAAGAACCACTGCACCACAGACGCCACAAGTTTGAAGAACTCATGAGAAGACGCTGAAGAAATTCACTTACAGCTCCTTGATAGAGTTCAATCTCTCTGTCAGTGAAATAGGGCATCTGTTTGAAGGGGTTAACAGATATCAACACAGGGCCGATGTAAGTCTGGAGAAGTTTGTTGAGGAAAGTTTGAGGGTGATTTATTATATGTTTAACATGTATACATTTTTAAATTAAAAATTTAGACTAAGTGTATGTACATAAGACATTTTGTAGTTGAAAAATAACATCTTTTTGCTTTGTAAATTTCTGTACAACTGTTGCTTCTGCTGACATACAAGCTAAAGCTAATATTGTTCACCTGAAAATAGAGCAGACATGCCAAGGTCAAACCAAACACCCCTGCAGTTTTACTCTTTTAAAAAAACTTCTAATAGCTTTCTGAGTGTCTCCGTCACAAAACGGGCAGGTTTCACTCTGCACAAGACAAAATAGAAAAAAGACAAGAGCAAAGATGGTACATGTTGGCACCCTTCGCATCAACACATTTACCATTTTCAAACACCAAATGCAGCTGAGGCTGAAGGGACTGGCAAATCAGAAATTTTAGCTGATGATAGCACTGTAAATAAAAAGTCTGAACCAAAATGTCATGGCAAACCATATATGGCATATTTCACTCAAAATGCAAATGTCAAAGACAAGGATCTGTTGAGTGACTAAAGTCTGCACTGTGTTCAACCGACCAGAATCACTACCCACGGAGCCCAGCTGCCAGACTGGGGAAAGGGGGAAATACTAAAGTCATAAATCCATTATAACTTCAGGATTTCCAAAAAAACAAAAAAAAAAAACCAAAACAAAAACCTTGTGTAACAGCTGTGACCATTATAAAGATTGATCAGTTAATTTACTTCTTGATTAGGCTGAAGAGAGCTGCATGCAATAACCAAGCATGGAATGTTAACAGAAGAGTAACCCTAACCATAGAGACCCCTAATAATGATCAGCTGTCATTAATGAATAGCCTGTAATCACGACATGTTGTGGCAGTGCAGTTTTACTTGATGTAATGTCAAGTTGTTCTCACTTAGGGATTTCATGTGGATTTTTTTTTCTAAATATGGGTTTGAAGTTCAGCTGTGCTCTGAGAAGACGGAAGTGGGCTGTTGAGTCACACACTGAACTCAGAAGAGGAAGAGTGAATTCCTTGTATTTATGCCCATATATGTTGGCTTGATTGTCTGTGTATGTGTGTTTTGACCAGCATATCTCTGGGTGGATGAAAAGACTTTGTACACAAATATGGATGGAGATCATTTCAACAAAGGGGACTGGCACGTTACGCTTAAAATTAGGAAGGATTTTCCGCTAATGCCTTCACTTTCAGGTTCTTTTGTGTGATACAGTGTGTAGGTAGAACAGGATATGGGGACAGTTTATACAGTATGGCTTCACTTCCCATCTGACTGCAGATATGACCTGCTCACAAGCTTCGCTCTCAGCTTCAGTTGTTCCTGATCCTGTCACGGTTGATTTGAAATTGTTACAATACAAATGGCCACCACGTAAAACAACAATGACAACTGACAGCTTGTAGGATACAAAGATGTAGTCGTCCATGTATCTCTTCTTGAGGTTCTCCACGATGGCGTCCTCCGTGATCTTTGACAGGAGGACCATGTCGTCCACGCCGCTTTGCTTCACATTTTGACTCTGCCAGTGGTACTTCGCCTGACTCACACAGCAGAGGAAGACTCAGTTAATAAGATGATGGTACAATAGGTTTAAAGGGACATTCCGGCCATTTTAAACAAGTTTGGTTTCCTCATCGAAGAAACCCCCACACGCTGTGACGTAAAAACAATGTAGCACATAATGTAGCCTACTCTGTAGCTGAGTGTGAATTTGACCCAGGAAGATAACCATGATGATACAATATATTTGTGCTGTTTTTATTTTGTTTTATTTTTGAGACAGCACAGTTTAGAAAGAAGTGTAAAAGAAAGAAAGAAAGACATGAATAAAGAAAACTGAAGGGCACTGATGAGTGTAGATATCTAATGAAATAGTTTCAAAAGCGCAAAGGGCTTTGGTATCAGTAAAGCCAGTTTTAAAAACATAACCACCAGTGTGGTTATCATTACAGGAAGCTTGAGGCACGTTACCAGGAAACTGGTCACAGATGAGGTGAACTCATTTTCTACCTCGGACATTTTAGAGAAGCTTCTTCTAATTTGCCTCAGCTCAACAGAATGCCTAAACAGGAGGTGAAGATGGTGATGAAGCACCTGCCTAAACTTTGGTAATAAAGAGATTGTTTCTACAGTTTTCCAGCTTACACACAATCAATCTACAGTTGAGACTACTGCTGCTGGCACCTCCTTGCAGCACCCTGAGGAACACTTGTCTCCCGCATCTTGTTTTTTTCTAACATGTGCTGTTCTGTTTGATGTGTGAAGTCTTGTGGACACACAAAGGAAGTTTCTGGCACAACTTCATCTACTTCCAAGGTGTGTGGAGAAGAGGTTGAAGCATCCAGCAACACTTGAAAAACGACTTTGTTACTTCATCAGGGTCATCTTGATGACGACCTCTTTATTACTTGATGAGCCCCTATTGTGCTCCCCTGTGGCCTTCATCAGGGTCATCTCGATGTGCTGAGTCTCAGACCGTGAGTCACCAGAAGAAGACAACACATTATGACATCATGTCACAAAGGAAAGCACTGCACATTGTAACAAACCTTTTGTTACTCACTGCAGTAGCTGATTTATCAACAATGTCTGGAATAAAGGGCAGCAGGGGGAGGGGGGTATATTATTTATTAAATTTTTTAAATATCTCACTGGGTGCCACTTCGGTCTCTGTATTGATGCTTTCCATCCCTTCTTATGAAAAACGATAAATGTCTAATTAGTCACAAATAATAGCAAAACCTCTAGTAATAGTTTCTGCTGGGGTTGCTGTTGGCATCGCAGTCATCCAGCAACAAGAAGTGTCAGACATTTGTCATATTCTGCCCCAAACTTCTACATTATTTCTGTCTTCTACATTTAATTCTGTCACATTGTTGACCTGCAAACTTCTTTTGTACTTGTGCGGCCGACAAAAAAGATACAAAAGCTGTTGAGTGTGTCATAGACATCATTCAAGTCCTTTCTTGTACAATGCTGTTTCTTAAAATATGTACAACATGTGAGGTGTAGCTTACTGAGTGTTTTTGTTTCTGAATTTAAATCCCTTGAGGTGAAATAGCAGACGGAGGTCACGAGTTTAAACCTAAATCTAGAGGCAGACTCTTTTTTCATATATGTGTCAGTGTTCACACTCTCTGAGCTAAATTGCTGTTAAGCTTAGACTCAAAGGATAAATCAGATTTAACTCTATACTTTTCTGATTGACAGAAATCCATTAAAAAGACCAAAACTAACATCACGTTAGGTCTCCTCCTCTCCCTATGCTGTCTGCTGTAGCGCTCAGCCACCCCAAAATCAATAAATGTATTAAGTCTCATAGGGAAATGGTGCATATGTTGGGAACTATTTTTACCTGTGGATCAATATGAATTTGGCCTGTAGTGATTGTTTAAAACAACAGGATCCAGATTCACTGTAATGAAGGAACACATCACCCACTCTGACAGTGTTGTTGGCAGTTTTGGTACCTTTCAATGGGATGTGATGACAATATGACTTTAAGATAAATACCAGAGATCACCGTTTTTTAAATAGAACACAAAGTGGAGATTTTTACATTTTGCTGGGATCTTCTGCAAGATCACAACAAAGTGTATCTGCCCTGTGCCCACATCATTGCTGGTTTAGAGATAATTAGTTAAGAGAAATTATTAAACTCTGGCTCTCTCTCCTATAGTTTGAATTTTGTCCTGTCTAGATGGCTGATGGCTGCCTCTCCCTGAACCTGGTTCTGTTGGAGGTTTCTTCCTGTTAAAGGGGAGTTTTTCCTTCCCACTGTCCCCAAGTGCTTGCTCATAGGAGGTTGGCTGATTGTTGGGGTTTCTTTCTAATGTTGTAGGATTTTTACCATACAATATTAGAATATAAACCACCCCGAGGGGACTGTTGTTGTGAATTGGCGGTATATAAATAAAACTGAATTGAACTGAATTTAGAGGGGATATGCCAGCCATTCAATTAGGATCAACCTCCCAATTTATCTGCTGCCTAGCTGACCTCCATGAAATCTTAACTAAAACATATAAGTTTTAAATAGACCTGTATATGCATCAGGTGATCTTTATGTGTGCTCTCTTTATTGGCTATGTATTATTACAGTCATTTCATTTATTGAATTAGTTCAGGAACAGGTTTGTAGTACTGGAGGGACTTTCATGGATGTAAAAAAAAAGTTTTTAGTTATGCTTATATGCTCTAAGCATCGGAAACAACAATTTTCAAAAACTCAACATCATTTACAAGAAAAAAATGTTCCTGGTTTTTGAGCTCTGTTGACGTCACTGTGGCACACTAGTCATCACTGAAAGATTAGTGTGCCACAGTGAACAGTTACTAGAGAGAATTTGCTGTTGAGTTTAAATAAGTCATGCAAATATCCAACATGTTAAGAACCACAAGTTACATGCCAGTCACTTGTGGTAAAGTGTGGTTCTCATCAGAAGTCAAATCTCAAAACCTCTCTGCATCAAACCGGAACTTTCTGAATGGTTGTTTAAAGAGAGCGATGACCCTATAATACATTTGACACTTCTCAACAATTTATTTCTGTCGGACACAGTTTTGTCCCTTCTCTGTCATGTGTAAACAGGCAAGAGTGACACAGATTTTAAAGCTTTTCTCACACTTGTGATGCTAACAGATGAATGGTTATAAGTCTAAATATAAAGATGCCTAAGAGTGGAGTGAAAACTGACATGGAGCTAAGTATGCCTGCACATTTTGAATCTCTTCCCTCTTGAAACTACTCGTTTACCTCTATTTATCAGATTGTGGCCACTGGTACAGCTACAACACTGTGTGATCCTGGATGTGTGGGGATCATTCTGTGTGTAAGGAGGAAGTGTTGTGACAGAAACTGCAGGCCTCTCCTGTAGTCCACTTCCCCCTCTCACACCTCATTGCTGCATCTTGTGAAACCCTCTAAACTTTGTACATGCTACCAGTTCTCTTCCTGCAGCTGCCTGAAGCTTGGTCTGTTAGCCCCCCACACCTCAATATGCTCCCTTTAAATTCAAGATCATGTGTCTTTCCTGCTTTTTTTTTGTGCGAACTGGCCAGTTTCTGATTCTATATGACTTTCATCATTCAAACTTTCTGCTTTTATCTTAAATTGAAATCACATAGCATTCAAATCAGTGGATTTTGCTGCTCTGAGCTAGACTCAGTGAGAAAGTGAGCTTGTCCCTGAAAAAGAGGAAACTCACTCTGCTGCTGCTGCTGCTGTGAAGAAGGTGAATTTCCCTGAAATAATGGGCCCTTTAGAAATTTTATCTAATCTCTTCTGATGTCAAAACTGACTTTAAAGTGCAAAACATCCTCCTTGGCTTGTAAAAAAGGAAACAATGACATGAAATTAAGCTCCCCATGAGCTGTTGTACCTTTTGCAAAAAGAAAACCGACTTAAAAGCATACTTTTGGCCTACCAAAGCATCAAGTTTCACACTTTAAAATTGAGAAGACAATGGCAAACAGGTGGCATTAACACACAAGCTGAAGAGTACAAATGTTACAGCTGTTGAGAGCAAATGAAGGTGGTGTACTGTACCATTGTTCCCGTGGGCCTCTCTTCCTCAGGCGTCCACTGTCCAGAGAGAGTGTGTGTTTGTGTGTGTTGTTAAAATCCACAGGTTGACCTTAGATTGCTGCCATCACGCAAGCAGGGCAGCCAACAGCAGCCAGCACCCTACAAGACATCCAGTACAACATTCAAAGACCTACTTCCTCATACTCCCACCGGCAGTATGTGTGAAACAAGAACTGCTCTAACACACACTGATGCACATTAACTCACCGCACGAAGCTCAGCCGCTACTTCTGTATTTTGTGTTCTGTCATGCTCACAGTTGTCAGACAGGCGGATGAAGAAATGACAGCATTTATTAAAAGCCAGTGTCTAAGGCTGACAGCACAATTACCGGTAGTCAGTCCAGTTCGCCAGCCACACAGCAGAAGAGCGTTGATGGCAGCAACACTTGTCCACAAAGGGGATAGTTACCTTAAATCAGTTGCCAAATGATGGTGTTTCAGTCGTGTTCTACCGGCTCCACCCAGACTGTGGTTGCTTCATCTAGCAGCTTCTCGTAGTGTTTGTCTTGTCAGAGAGAGGCTGCTGCTTCCAACGCCCATAATAACAGATGGGTTCGTGCAGAGTTTACTCAGTAGTGTATGAGTGGAGGTGTCAGTTGCTGGTTTTCCTGTGTTTCATGTCAGGTGGATTCAGAATCTTTAAAGTTCTTGCAAGGTGTACACGTCAGTGTAGGGTGAGGTCTCATTCATTCATGGGCGGGTTAAGAAACTTTCAGATGTGGGGTTTCTCTTTGTGATTGCACTTCTGATTGTTTTCTATTTTCTGTGCTCTTTTTTTATTTCTTTTGTGTCTTTGTAGGTTATTTGTGAACACAACTTGTTTTATATCACATTTTTCTTACTTTATATTTAGTTTTGTGTGTCTTTGTGGTTGTTTCATGTGTCAGTTTCCAACTATTTAGTGTCTTTGCAGTTGTTCTCCAACTTTTTGAGGTTATTTTATGTCTTTATGGTCATTCTGTACCTCCTTTCAAGGGTTTTATGTATTTTCTGTGCCATTTTTTTTGTATTTTTACCCTGTTTTAGTTATTCCATGTCCCTTCCTTGTTAATTTGAGTCTCTTTTTAGGTGTTTTACATCATATATAGTTATCATTTTGTGCATGTGGCTGTGAGGGTCAGAGTCAAAACCAGGCCACTGCATTTAGCCCTGTGGTATATACTCACCTGCTCAACCTGTGAGCAAAACCAGTGCCCTTGATTCTCTTTTAAATTTGTTCTAGATCCATTTGTGGGTGTCAAGAAACTTTTTATTACTCAACCAAGAAATTTCTATTACTCAGTCACAGGTTCTAAAGCACAGAGTAAAAAACTGGCCCCTAAAGTGAATTATTCTGGACTTACCCAGAGCCATCAAATACAAAGCCAGGGAGTAATTTTGGACTTAGATTTTAGCCTTAAGGCCCATGTGGGGTCTGCCACCAAATCTGCTTTTTATCACTTTAAAAATATTGCTAAAGTGTGGTCTTTTCTCTCTCTCAGAAACTGCCCGCTGTGATGCTCGGCTAAGTGTTCTACATCAACTACCGCTGGCTCTGAACTCTGCTGCCAGAGCTCATACAAGGACCAGAGAGAGCGAACACATCACACCGATTTTAAAGTGGCTGCCTGTTAGTTTCTGTATTGATTTTAAAATCCTGTTAAAGCACTTCATGTGTCACACATGCTGACAGTGTATGAATTAGTACGTCCCCTCAGGTTGTTTATGTCTTTAAACCTTCAAACTTCAGCCTGGTTTTTGACTGAGTCTATGTATAGATGTCACTTACTTTACTTTTATTTACTTAGTTTTAATAAATATGTATTATGATTTCCATTTTTATATTTATTCACTGAGCTTTTTCACTATTCTACATTTTATTCCGTTTTACTATGCATCTTTTTTATTGTATTTTAGCAAACCTTACTTTATTTTTTACTTTATTATTCCATCTATTTACTAATTGTTCTCTTTTGATGTACTATTATTCTTGTTATAAGCAATTATAATTGTTTATTTCTTTGATTTTTGAAATGATTTAATTTTTTTTATTGCATATACAGTATTTTTTTAATCTAGCATTATTTGGCTTGTCAGTCCTCTTTGAAGCACTTTGTGCTGCATTAACCTGCATGAAAGCTGCCACAGAAATAAAAATTTATTAATTAATTAATCTCTTCCAACAGCAGATGGGTTTTGTCAAACAGCAGTTTGGTTCTTGAGCTCTTTAGTAATCTATAGTAATCTATACATCCTAATGTGAGTAGACTTTTGCGATGTCTCAGAAACTAAGAGGACGCTTTGTTCAAATTTCCCCCTTTTCCAGTGAAAACTGGTGTAAAATTTGTGTTCCTTTCAGCTCCTTTGTTCTCAGTGTCCATGAAGTCCTGGAATCTGAGCTGGTGGGATTCACTAATGCACACAGTGTTTTTTTCTGACACAACAACTACAAGTCAGGCTTGTAGTCTTTTACCTTTTGGAATGTGGTTATCTTCAAATGTTCTTACATTATGGACCTGTGCAGAAATTGTATGGAATGGTTTTTGAGTTTACAGTGCATATGTACCTCCACCAAGGAGGTTATGTTTTTGGTAGCATTTGCGTGTCATTCTTTCTGTCTGTAAACACAATAACGTGGGAGT
>VUQS01023496.1:0-10534 GCA_015108495.1 Heterochromis multidens | reverse complement strand
TATTATTATTTGTGACTTTCTCCAAAACATGTCTAGTTGAAATCTCTTGATATTATAACTGTGACTCTTTCACATGAAAATAACGAAATACACATTTGTCTTTACTTATGCACAATAGTATCAACATCAAACCTTTAGTCAAAATACTAGTACTTTAGTACCACAAAGAAACTCTTTCAGTGCATTATGCACACATGTAACTTATGTACCAAGCTTTAAAAAAAAATAAAGTTGACAAATGAAAATGATGTGGTGCGTGAAAAAAATACATTTGACAAATCTGATTCCAGCTAAAGACTGACATGTCATCTCACCTGTTATTTGGAATGTAACTAAAGAAAAAAGTCATTTACTTGGAAAAATAATGCTGGGAAAGTAAGTAAGTAAGTAAGTAAAACTTTATTCATATAGCACCTTTCAAGACAAAGATCACAAAGTGCTTCACAAAGAAATACCAGAGCATTTAAAACAAAACAAAAACAGAAAAGAAAAAGTTAACCAAACGCAAGTCTAAAAAGATGAGTTTTTAGTTGTTTTTTAAAAGATACCACAGATTCCACAGATCTCAAGCTCAGAGGGAGAGAGTTCCAGAGTCTGGGGGCCACTGTGGCAAAAGCTCTGTCTCCCTTAGTTCTCAGCCTCGTATGCTGTATAACAAGTAGGCCCTGATCACATGACCTCAGGGACCTGTTAGGGACATAGGGCTGTAAAAGTTCAATAATGTAAGCTGGTGCTTGTCCATGAAGAGCTTTAAAAGTCAGAACCAGAATGGACTCTGAATTCAATGGGGAGCCAATGCAGCTGGATTAGCAACGGTGTCACATGCGAGTACTTAGAAGATTTGGTCAGAAGCCTTGCTGCAGCGTTTTGAACAACCTGCAGACGTTCCAGGGAGTTTTACGTTTCTACTTAACTTCTACTTTAGATAATGATGCATGGTTTGCCCTCTCCTCTACCCTGCCTTTGTTGACACATTGTTGCATATGTTGCACAATATCACCACCTTTACATCAGGGGAATAGTGCGACAGCAGTGGACTATGTATCACATAATGCATGTGGTATATCAACAAAGACGAGATGAAGAAAAATGGGGAACATCTCACAGAAAACCAGCTCTACAATAAGACTAGAGATCCAAACCTTCATAGAAAATCATTAATTTATAGTCAGAGCTTCCCAAAAATAATTTACATGCTCAAGGGAAATGCAAGCTGAAAACTAAAAGCATATCCAACAATGGGACCTGCCTACATCAGATTTTTATATAATATGCAACTGACTTTTTCTTTTTCTTTTTTTTTCTGGTGATATCAGATAAAAGCAATTCAACATTAATGTAAATTGACCATGAACAAGTTAATATTAACAAAAGTACAAAAGATGGCACGTATTTAGCGTATTACAGTGAAGCAGTTGTCCAGCATGACCTAACAGATAGGTTCAACTGTTAAATATGGCATCACAAACATTTCAACAACCTATTACAACATTGTTACATACTCCACAGTACATCTTTGCATGCACATAAAAACTAGCCAGGGTTACATTAGCAACTATAAACAATTTTGCCTCAATTTTTTTTTTCTGCATGATTTAGTCAATAAATCTCAGAGCCTAGGTGTACTGTATATTTTCTAATAAGCTATTTTAAGTCTCTACACGTATTCCTGTTGGCATGTCTAACCTTGAACACTTTATTTTTTCCCTTCTTTCTGCCACTCCACAATCATTTCCGTGTTTTTCCCTAAGCGTCATATCACCTGAAGCCCCATTGCCATGCTCTCTACCAGAGTTCAGCAATGACTACATTTCCTCCTGCTTCAAGGTGAGTTTGCAGGCCCTAAAAAGCAACAGGGGTTTTCCTGGTTCCATGCAGTATTTAATATTATCTACTGCTTCCTCAGGCTGACTGCATTTTTAGGATGATTCTGACAGTGGAAGTATATGTAGTGGGAGGCCATGAAGTATTGCACATTGAGGCTATGGCAGTTTAATGCTGAGCATTACACAGTATGTGTCAAGAATTTTGTTGCATAAACCTTTAACGGCAAAAAGGTGCTGAATATGTGCTGAATAAGTCATTTAAAATGTAATCTGTGATTTATAGATTCTGAATAACAAAAAATACCCTGTATTATTTATAGTTACATCAAACTATCTACAGCGGAGATATGGACATTAATGCGTTTCAGGACATTTTATGGAGTAACAAGAAAGTTATGTAATTACTTTCTCTGGCGAGTAATGAAGTAATTAAGTAATGTACTGTATTACTTTTAAGAAAGGTAATGAGTAATGTGTAACACATACTATTCTGTGTATATATATATATATGTACACATTCCTGTATGATATTTCTGATAACTGAAGAAAGAAAAAGAAAAAATAATAATCAAAAGAAGTTGGCTAGGGCCCACCAAACATTTGTGGCCAAGGGTCTGTAACGTCATGATTTTTGCATGATTCTAATACATCTACATAAGTATACATACATAAGTAACCCCCCAAAAAATACATTATAGGTTAAGCTATCAGTGATATTTGGCAATGCTATAAATTTTTAAGAAGTTTTAAAGAAAAAGTTAGCTTCACTTTTTCTTTCCCGATTCTTTAAAGGATCAAAATTACTTAGTTTATATAATTTCTTTTAATCATATTAATATTTACCACTGCTGAATATTTTAACAAGATTCTTGTGAAGAGAACATTATAAATGTAAAAATTAAAGACAATGTTTTTTAATACTAAGAATTATGCATGAGGAAGTTATTAATATATATACAGTGCTTAACAAATTTATTAGAGCACCACCCAATTAAGGGTGTATGGCACAACTGCCCTAAATTAACAGTATTGGCAATTACCAAAATCGTTTTTTATGTTTCTGTAATGGTTAATTCACTAGTATGCACAAGCACTTTAATCAAAATTATATTTTTAATGCTAAAAATCAATTCTTGTTGTTATTCATGAATTTCCTAATTTAGTGTTTTAGAGCTCATAAATGCCATAGTTAAACTCTAGTCTCTTTCCCAATGTTGGCTATGGAGATGTTGTGGTGTTCTGTCCCACACACCATAATTGGCAACCTAATTTGGGTCACCCATAGATGATGTATCTCTTTGGCAACAGTATCTTTTATGCTTAGTGTAAAAGCCACAGATAGCTTAATGAGGTGACCATTTTCAGAGAATATACTAGTGAACTGAACAACATCTGTGTGCTTATGATACACACATTCAATTTTTTTATAAATTTATGTATTTTTTTAAATTCTCACATCTGCAAATATATCAAATCCATCTAAACCATCAAGTCCAATGGAGACATGTAGATGTATCCTTATTGAAGTTGTAGCAAAGCTAGAAAAAAAGAAGCTTCATGTGTAAGATGCGGGTCAATAAAAAACACTAAGTAAAGTCTACAGTATTGGATTTCTCATACACAGGAAGGTGCAGTAGGGACCTTTTAAAACACAGTCCCTCATATCTACGCAAGCCAGTAGAGAAAAGCGGGAATCAAACCATCAAGCACTAAAGTCAGAGGGCTGACATTTTTGAAAAGACATACATTATGTGGGATTGTGGAGATCATTCCCTGTCATGCTTAGGAGTAGCATGATTTGTTGCTCACACTATTAAAAGAGCAGTCCCTATTAAGGGGGTATTAATTTACCCTAGGGCACTTATTAGAGACCTGAGCATGAATGATCCAATTCCCCATCTCATGATCCTCAAGGACCTCTACGCTGCATTCACACTTCATCCTCAACGTGATAAAAAACAGCTGCAAGGATATTTAACTGCCCAAAACACATGCTCAAAGAGATTAAATAAAGACATACATCAGGTGAATACATAAAGAACGGTAATTGAACAAAACAAGAACACTTACATAAAAATGACATCTTGCTATGTGATTCTACAAAGACTGTTGTCTACAGTATTACAATTTAAAAATATACCATGTAGCAATTTAAGCAGGTAGAAAGCTTGGATTGGAACAACTAACAGCATAAAAGGAAAAAAAGGACATCATTTTCAGGAAAAAATAAATTCTGTAAGAGTGACCCTTTAAGTTATTCCATCAAAGTCAACAGGATCTACCAAAAACAAATAGAAAGAATAAGCACATATTGACTAATGGTTATGCAAATACTGAAAACAAGCTTGCTTAACTATTCAACATAATATATTTTCTCATTTGCATATGTTCAATATTCTTCATTCATCCATCATTATATCTGGCTGGTGCTAGGAAAAATGCTCAGATGTGATTTAAAAGAAGATATGACAGATAAACAAAAAAAACATTAACAATTTCATTTTTTTTTCATGGCAGTTATGCAGTACCTAAATGGTATGAGAAAAGGCTTCAATAGCCTCATATACACATATGTAATAGGCTGCACTTAAACACTCATACTTCCTTATGATATCTATTTTAGATCTCAAATCACCAGTGGTCAATCAACAGGCACATAAGTGACTGTAAATCTAATATGGTCAATAGTAACAATATTTCAAATATGGCATTCTATCAATCAGGTTTAATAAGCTGTCATTCTTTGTGTTTCTGGCAACAGACCAAACTGATTGGGATGCAAGTGACTAGGTGGATTGTCAGCAAATGCCCTGCACTGGTGAGGCATAGTCTGAGTCATTAACACTCCACGAGCTCGGTGCAGCCCCAGGGCACCCTGCTTTCTGACAGTAATGCATTCTAATCTTGTCAGTCCATTGAGAGCTTTAGCTACGTTACAGATAACAGGAGTAGAATCAAACATTGACACCACTGTCTTTCAACATGTCAGATTAATCAAGAACTAAAAGTCTGTGGGGCAGTCATGCATGCAAGGCTACTCAGACCAATCACCATGAATTCAGTTTGTACAATTTTATTCCAATGCTGCAGCGTATGTCAGTTCAGGGATGCTAGAAAAGAAAAAAAAAACAAAACAAAACTGTGCCATCTCGTGCTGGTCACAAACATAAACAATGTCCTAAAAGTGATTTCCATGAATGTCCTTCTTTTGAAAATCCACTCACACTCAGTGCAGAGGAGAGCAGCTATATTTTATTCAGAGCAGAGCGTGCTAGTGAAGCTACTGTCTGGTGCTTCTCTAGCACACAGCCAGGGTTTGGCTGTGCATTATTCAGCAATCAACATGGCAAACAGCCAGACAGTTTGACATGTCAGGTTCACCTTCTTCTTTGGCATCAATTCTCTGTTTTAATATTTGAAGTAGCATTGCAGTTAGATGATAATAAACAAAATGAGCTCTAGCTATTAGTAGGTAATTATAATGCCATTTAAAAAAAAGTCACAATCAGCAAGAAAGGACCAGCACTAAGATGTAGAACCTACATATCCCTGAGATTTTTTAGTTATAGAGACGATGCATCATTGTAGTATGAAGTGCAATTCATGAAAGATTTCTGAAATAAATGCGTACAAAAACACTCATAAAATACACAGAAGTCCTGCACTTCCTGTCTTCTTACATTGTAGGATGTATATGTAAAGGCTTTCAGGTAAATCCCATTTTGTCTGTTTCCATCACTTTACATTTCCAGTCATCCAGTATATACATACAGTGATCCTACAGACCATTAGGTAAATTTATTATTCATAAGGAGATTATTGCTTTGCTAGTTCACTTCCCATAATCATCCCAATATTTTTCCCTGTTATCCATTGGCACAGGAAGTGCTTAAGAAGGAGGATAAACATCATAAACACCAAAATCAAAAGGATACCATCAATGCAGATATGGCTCACAATACAAAGATACCCTGTAGCAGACCAACGACACTGGTCACACATTAAAATGTACAGGGTAAATGGATACAAATACACACAAATATGTACATACATATCAGCTATTTGTCTTACTGGTATATATGAAAGAGTATAAGGAACTATTTCAAAGGTCAGTCAGAGATGATACAGTTGACAGAAAACATAAAACAGTAATGAATCATAGTCCTTTATGCCCTTTCTTCACTGTAGATGCCTAAACTAATAATGTTGTATAATATTTGATTTACTATGAATGAACTATGTATTCAGTTGTAGCTTGGAAAAAGAGACTGAACAATTACTCTCCATTAGCTTTGGTAAGGCAACCCCATGAATTAATATTTAAACGAAGTTATCAAGTAGACTGTATGATAGATGACTGACAGCTCTCTCTCTTTGCTGACTATAAGTTTGGAAAGAATGAGCTCACCAGACCTCTGTAGCCTGCTTGTCACTTCTGCTTCAGTTTGGCAGACAGACTCTAAACTAGTCACTACTTGCAACACATGTTAAACTCTGATCAACTGTAGGCGGTCCAGTTGCATATTTGGTATCATAGAATGTGTGACTCTGTTGGACTGGCACACAAGTTTTGCCAAGAACTGACTTAATATCAGATCACAATGATTTTTATTTATTTATTTATTTGCTGTTGCAAGATTTTGAAGTTCACATTATGATATTAAAAACAGTACTTAATAATCTGACTAGCCCTGCGATAGACTGGTGAGCTGTCCAGGGTGTAGCTTGCCTCTCGCCCTATGATGGATAGCTGGATGGATGGATGGCCGACTGAAATGCAGATTCTGTCAGCTCATCATGTACATGTAATGTGTCCAGAAGTCTCAAAGCCTTTCAATGGTACATGCTCCACAGTAACATGATTTTTTCTGTTGTTCAAATCAATTTAAAAATATGTTTTTTGTGAGTTTTGGCAGAGAAAGAGAGATTATTCGCACAAATTAAGATATAGCTGTGCAATAAAATTCTTAAACATCAGGTTAAGGCAACCCTATCTGATTATTATATTTTATCATCTTCATCATTATTGTAGATTTATTCCAGTGTGAATAAATAGGCCTAAATAATAATAATAACAGTAACTGAACGAAGTGAATAATATTCAGTTGTAGCCCTATTTGAGAAAATAAATGTAATAAAACAAGCCTTTAGCAATCCATTTTAAAAAACCTAAGAGGCAACATGAGCAGAAAAAAACAATACATATTTTTTTTTTCTGTGTAGAAAGAAGCATTTAACAAACAAACCCAAAGGAAACAAAAAGGAATTGAAGTGTAAGTGCCCCTGTCTCCCTGACTGCTCTGTTTGTCCATTTAGAAATGTCATTGGCGACAGGACTCCCCAGGAAGCTGGCTAAAAGCTTCACTACAATGGTCTTCCCCATTTACTGGCTGAGCTGGCAGAGCGATAGTGCTCTGTTTTTGTGTACCTGTGGTCACCAAGAGAGTTGGAGAGCAGAGGTCTTTATCCTGGACTAAACCCAAGTGAGCATATTAGTTGGAGACCACTCTGGGGAAGGTTATGGTGCAGTGGAGATAAGAGCTTCTCACCACAGCATAGAGGAAAAAATCAAAAGAGCACTCAGTGATGTGGGCATCACAAAGGACAATATTCACTGATCTTTATAAGATGTAGTGCTATTAATATAATTTATTTACTTCAAATTTCTCATGCTAAATATGTGGAAAACTACATGCGTGACTGTCAGTTACATGGTACTGTATACTTTGTATGTTAATTATAATTAGGCTCTTCCTGAAAGGATGGTCAAGATCCCCAGAAGATAATATTTAATTTTTTGATCAAAACTTTTACTGAGCAAACACAACTTACCCTTCACTGAAGAGAACTTTCTTAACTCCAAAAAGTTACCTTATACATACATTTTATAATCTGCAAGTGAACTGCCATGAAATTTGCATGTGATGAATGAGGAAATGATGCTTTAAAATGGTTTGCTTTTTTCAACCACACTGAGAATCTGTGAGTAGAAGCATTAGAGTATTGTTTCTTCTAATCAGCGTGTATTGTTTCATCCCAGGAATTACTTTTATATTGAACTACAGACACCAGTGTCAAATATTGAGGCACAGTGGCGTGGAGTTTGGAATGTATATGCATTGTATATGTATGCATATATAGCAAGTTTTTGTCTTCTCATAGACTTGCAATTTGTCCTTTTTGTTATACTCTTTATGACAACATATTTTCCTAATCTCAAGAAAGTGCTTTAAATACCCAACCAGAAGCATAGCTGGACCATAGTTTATTTCCAAGAATTTACTATAGAAAGCCAGGTGTTTCACTGTTTTACAGTATAGTGTATCAAGGCTGTTGTCCACACCTTCAAAACTTACCCACATCTGCAGATCCTTTCCACTGCAACTCATCACTGAAACACCCCCACATAACTGTGCAATAAAAAACTGCTTAAATCAAGCAAACACATAATTAATTTCAGTCCATATGCATACCTCCAGGAAGATCCTTCACGATGTTAAACCAAAGTTTTATTTATGACATTATGTAGCACTAATGGCAATTTCTATAGTCAGTGTAGCCCTCAGGACTATGCTGTAGACGCAGAGAGGAGAAATCCCAAATCAAGGTAAAAGCACCAACTTCACTGTGGATACTGTATGTAGCTCATTAGAAGAAGCTCCTCAGGGGACCAGCATGGAATAAGAGCCACACTAGTGCCTTTGTTACCGCAGGCAAGCCACCAGGGAGGTGTAGACCACAGGGACCACAGGAAACAAACACACTCTCTGAATTACAGAACATTCTCCCCTATTTAACTGACACAGCTGAAACATTGTTTTTCTCTTTTTCTTCATGTATGTCATTAGTGGGAAAATCAAAAGGAAATAAAAAGGGGCTCAATGGATACAGAACACAAACAACAAGATAAGATGAGCCCCTCATAAGAACATCACATGTTCATCATTATAAAAACAATGCAGATTTTCTATATTTTAGATTAAAATGTCCCCAGATTTTTGACTCTTTATTACTATAATTCAATCAAGTCTGTTAAAATAGCGCCATTATGATTTTTTTTTTTTTTAAACTCATAAGCACTTTAAAATTTACATACTAATTTAACTTGGAAATAAATCAACAGTTCAACCTGCAAGTCTATTTTTGACCCTTACATTTTTAATGGGCAATCAATCAAACCAAACAGACACTGTATATAAATGAAAATGTAAAGCACTGAAGTGAAGAGTATTGAGAGCATGCCCAGATAGTCCAAGTTGTAAATTATAGAGACATGGAGCTTAGTGGCAGATATGGTTTTCAGGGTCACCCTTTATTAAGGTTTGGCCCTCATAAATCTATTGCGTATGGAGTTCTCATTGTCACTGTTTGCCAGTGGACTAGCAATTCATAAGGACGTTTGAGGATGTGGGCTGTCAGAAAGTGGGCCTTTGAAAAGAAAAGAAAAAAAAGTGACTCAAGCAGAGTCCCGCAAAGCTCTAAAATAACGAGAAGGCAGAACTGTCAAGAGCGTGCCTTACAGAAAAAAAATGAAGTAAATAGAACACATGGGGAAATGTCAAAACTCCCCATGTGATACAGTAACACTTCCGAAGAGATATGGGTCACACAGAGCCCTGTACTCATGGACATTGTGGGAAATCTGTTTAATGTCTCTTTAAGCAGTTAAAAATAGAATGCATCTTGTGATATCAATACCACATTGAAAAGCCACAAGGCCACAAGAAAGCTTAATGTACTGTGAAAACAACAGTACACAGCAGTCAAATCAGGGGACCTGATTTCTTTAACTAATCTATTGCTAATGGAATTCTTATTGAAGGTCACATTTTCAAAAGCGCGATAAAAGATGTATTGTTAACATTATGAAAGTATATTGACAGTGATTTTAAAAAAGCTGCTGAAGAAAATGCAGCATAGGCATGAAATGCAAATAATTGCAAGCTGAATGTGTCTCTCTGTAGAGAAAAATAAAGCTGACGTTAACTGAATATTTCAATGCCACAGGACAACAAGAGTCATATCTAAAATTGATAGTTTAAACATCAATGGGGGAAGAATATTTTTATCCCACAGGGCCTGTTTTATGAGCTGTGTCTTTTTTTTATTGCGGCTCTACGTGAGAATGCTGATGGTTGGTCTTTGAATTTATGGAGCCTGGGTTGACCTCCCGATACTTTGCTGAGGTTTTATGGGCCACCAGTATGGGTCACAGGTCATGAATTACTACCAAACAAACCCATGTCAATGACTTGTTATCCATCTATGAACTGGAAAAAAAGACACCTCAATGCCTTAAAGACTTCTTTCAGTGTTTAACAGCCTTTCAAAATTAAGCTTGCAGTGCCCAAGTACATTACTTTGGCTATATGGTACATTAAAGGTGCTCTAGTCATTTTTATTTTACAGTAAGTGGATCAAATCACTATGTATAATGTGAAAGGAGTCCAACTCTTTATTTCCCCTTAGCTCTACACAGCATTTTAGCCTTTTTCATAAGGTAACTATTTTCAGGGTTAAACATAGGTAAATTACGCCAAGCACTACTTCTTCTTCTTTCGTCTGCTCCCTTTAGGGGTCGCCACAGCAAATCATATGCTTCTATCTCACCCTATCCCTAGTATCCTCCTCTGTCACACCAGCCCTTTGCATTTTAATTCTAATTGGTAAAATAATAATATTAAAAAATCCTAAAAAGTTCAGAAAAG
>VUQS01023487.1:0-10580 GCA_015108495.1 Heterochromis multidens | reverse complement strand
ACTTTTTGGAAGGTTTGAGTCCCGTTACATCTGGTATCAAACTAACACAGCATTTCATAAAAAGAACATCATAGCAACAGTCAAACATGGTGGTGGTAGTGTGATGGTCTGGGGCTGCTTTGCTACTTCAGGACGACTTGTTGTAAAAATTCCTCCACAGTGAGTGAAAGGCTCATTTACAGTTATTGCAAATGCTTAATTGCAGTTCTTGCTGCCAAGAGTGGAACAACCAGTTATTAGGTTTAGGGGGCAATTACTTTTTCACACAGGACCAGGTAGGTTTGGATAGCTTTTTTCCCTTAATAAATAAAATCATCATTTAAAAACTGCATTTTGTATTTACTCAGGTTATCTTTGTCTAATATGAAAATTTGTGTGATGATCTGAAACATGTAAGTGTGACAAATATGCAAAAAACTAAGGAATCAGGAAGGGGGCAAATACTTTTTCACAGCCCTGTAAGTTTACCACGACACAGTCTACATGCAACCATGCAATTTCTAGGTTAAATTCCTGGAGAATCACGTGGATTCGTGGGATTGTGATCTGTCTTACTGTCTCTTATTTTCCACCTTGCCTTTTAATGAGGGTTGCTTCCATCTGCCCTGCCATTACCTGGCTGCCAAACATCTTAGAACCAACAGTTAAGTGGTGCTGTACATTAATAAAACCTAAGTATAATAGAATATTTAGTTTAACCAAAGTCCTTCTATTATGTTGCTGGTTTAACAGGTTATTAAATATGAGCATGAAATTATATTTGCTTATGAATATTTTGAATATGATTTTGACTTGCCAACAAAAATATTGCCATAACATTTTGTGGCTGTACTAAAATTTGCTTGCTTGGTTTTTTAGATGGTCTTGGTGGTTGACTGTTCCCCACCTTGGATTGATACTGTATTAATGTTACAGCCCTACATGGACTATACTAAACAAGGAAGTTTAATTTTAACTGTACTACACAAATGTCACACATTGATATAACAGGATTCTGCTTCATTTCACCTCCTCTAGTTGCTGCCCTCGCCGCTCCATGCAAAAATCCTCCTCAAAGTCATCTCCACACAGCGAGTGCACAGCAGTGAAAAGGTCACAGCAGTTATCCACAGTCACACCTTCCCTGATCGCTGAGCAAAGCTTCCTTAACAACGTGGGCTCTCTAGTAAGCTCTTCCCTCTGTAACACAATCAGACACAGAGATAAATATAGGGACTACTGCTTATTATATTTCCAGACCATCACAATAAATCAAAGTGCATTTGTATGACTAATTCACCAACTCACTATGCGAAGATCCTTGAAAGCCTGAGTGCGGGTGACTTTGGGGAAGTGCTGTACAATGACACACAGACTCTCGTCCTGCAGCTCTGTAGCCAGGCTCCTCACCTGCTGGGCCCACTTGACTTCAGGAAGACTGCCAATCAGCTGCTCAGTGCCACAGAGCGTGGTTACTGCATTCTGCAGAGTCTGCATGGAAACATCTATCAGCTAAAGGAACTCTCTCTACGTGAGAAGACAAATTGAAGTCAAATGAGTACAAGTCTATAGTACAACCGGGACCTATTGATCAATGGAGGGATTCCCCCCATGTTGTGCAACCACTCTTGGCCAGCAGAGAATCTCAGTACTTGGCAAGCGTGAGCAATAGTTGGACTGTCTTTTTTTCCTCACAGGATGCTTGCTACCTCCTTTAGAGTGATGTAAGACAGGCTCATGACTCAATTATCAATAAAAAGGATGGATCACTCCCCATCTGTCTGCGTCTGCATCATATTCCTCAATCACCCTGCCATTAATAACTGAGAATTTAATAAAAGGTCATCCTTAATTAGATCGTGTTCAAATTTCCTTCCTGTGGAAAAACACTGGTGAACAGCTTCTTAGCTATTTGTGCTATTATATGAATAATTACAGCTGATGACTCTGGGAGGGACAGACTCACCATTGTTTCAGTTACAGCTGTTAGGCAGGCTCTATGGAGTTCAGGAGGCAAGAGGGAGAAGTTTCTCTCACACCAGGCTTTCACAAAATGCTCTGCAACCCATCTGAAAATACATATTAGAGATTAAGAGGATGGTTAATTTTCAATTCAGCAATCATTCTTCCCAAATCATTTCTCTGCAGTGTAACCCTGAGGCTCTGAGTATCAGCCAGCACAATTTTGCTTGAGGTGACAAAAGAATGAATGAGTGAGCATTAGAAGCTTGGTAATGCACTGCTGCACAGAACACCACTGCTCGGTTCACCATCACAGTCGCGTGACTCATCAGACAACAGGGCAAGGGCACCCCCTCCTCCCCACAACCCACATCTACACACATGCACATGCACACACCACTTCAAATAAGAACCATCACAGCCAGCTCACAGCCTCCCTCAACACATCCGATTCCCCTGACCTACATTCACACACTTCTTGCCCACTCACTGCAGAGTGCAACACTATAGTGTGCAATAGTATCAGCTGCTACAGGAGAAGCTGAAGTGGGAAAAAAAATGAGGTTGTGTGCGCGCAAATGAACAGAAAAGGAAACTGAAAGAAGACTTAGATGTCTGAGACCTATAATGTTGTCTTGTAAATCTGCAATTTTTGGACAAATGTGAATGACATAAGAATTTATGACATGCAAAATAAAGAAAAAATATGGAGGATTCTGCACTATTTGTAGGTCAGCAATCAAACCCAAACAAATTAGTGTGACTGACTGTGCCAAGTCTTTGGTGCAAAATACCAGATTTCTTTAAGCTGCATCCTTCCACTGAAGGCTGTTCAGATGGCTCTCATGATGATGTGATTGGCTCATCAGAGGGTTGTTACAGTAAACTTATTTACTAAGCACAGCCGTAGTGCAAAACACGTCATCAGAAAAGAATGAATGAGTGAGCATGAGAAGCTCGGTAATGGGAAACACGGCATCAGAACAAAAAATTTAAACTCAGATGTCAATTCACACATCATTAATATTAAAAGACCTTTGTGTTTGAGGAAATATGGGTGGTAATTTGCACTGGAATTACAAATACAGAAGACTGGCATGGGAGAAATATCAAACTATGTTCGTAATAATTACAAATTACCCCAGGTAATGCTCATCCTGTGCTAGTAGGTCTAACTCCTATGAGAGTTATGAATGCTGCGTAACAAACATTTGTGAACGTGTCACAAGTCAAGTTGCTAGCTCAATCAGAGCTATTATCAAACAAACCATCAGATGATCAAAAAAGAAAATAAACTTAATCACAGATAGATTGTGCTAAATAAAGACTTACTTTATTTAGAAAGACTCTAATCAGCAAAAGTTCTGTCAAAAGAATGCTTTGTAGTATTAGTCTCAAAAAAATGAGCAGCTTCTCAGGAGGAGGAACAAAGCTAAAGGCTTGTCTGCACTGAATTGACTCCACCCAGGCCAATGCCAAGAAGAAGCAGCAGTCCATTCTTTAGAGAGATGCTGACAGTCAAGGACTTCTCCACAATCACACGACCTCAACACCAACAAATATTTATCTGATCACTTGAAGACTGAGAAAGTCAAACATTTCTGACATAAGAAGCACTTTGTTTCATTCTCACATCATGCTAGAATAACATGGGTTGTAAGGTTTTGCACTGGAGTCTCTGCCGCTCGAGTGCTGCTGTCACTTAAACAAAAGGTGGCCAATCAAAGGTATAAGATAAGATCATCTGAAATTCATGTCAATTTTTCTAAGATGTTTTTTTTTTATTAAAACTGGTAGTCTGTTAATGGAAAGAAATGTGTTATAAATTTAAAATAAATGCAAAACAGAAGCAGAATGCAATCAAACAAATGTATAAATCCCTTTCCCCTTGCTTTTAATTCACATATGGGCCCATTCCGATCTCAATATACTCAAAAAGCTGTGTTTCTCATTAAAGCAATTTGCATCATAACCCATGCCCTTGGCCACTTACTAACCTATTAGTATGAACCCACATGCTGATTATGTAGCAAAAAGATGTCGAAGCGCAGTGAGCAAAAAGTGAAACCTTCTGAATGTGATGTGCCATGAATGTTGACAGGTAGTGAGTGAGCTGCACTTTTTTTGTTTGTGGCAAGTCTGACAAATGTTCTAATTCTAGGCCACTTAAATAAAATGTAGTGACTTTTACTGAATCTTTATGAGTATATTATGCATTTTTAAGCTGAAAAAAAGCTTCCAAAAGTGTGGGAGTCTTCTCAAATTGCCCAAACAGTGCTGAGTGCAGACACTTACCGCTTACACTGCATATGGAGGTTTTGAAGGCCTAAGGCGTGCGTGAGAGAGAGGCACTCAAGGACTGTTCTCTGAACCCCATCAGCTGGCTGCAAGAACATGAGAAAACAAGCAATAAGAGTATACAAAATGTTTTCACACAGTTTCATTTAGGATGCAGTAGCATACAGTACAGGGAGATGGTAAAGAAAAGGACAGCTGATTAGCCTTCTTAGGAGAAAAAAAAAAACCTTAGGCAAAAAGCATTTGTTCTTGGTGTTTTCAGCTGTGATATCAGATATTTCTCATGCATGTATTTGGAGTTGAGCAGATATTCCTCAACTCCAAATGCAAAACCTATTGATTTGATTAAAATCCCAATAAGAATTTAAGAATGAATGATTCTACATTTGTTACAATTTTGACATTTTAGGCCACATTTATATTTAGAAAAGGCTTTGCAATAGATTTTCAAGTGCTGCAAAATGCAATTTATTCAGGAGCTTTGCTTCAGAATAAGCCGCGTTCTGAGCTAAATGCTCCAAACACAGGATTTACTTAACACAGAGCTGCAATAGATTTGAGTGGTAGTTTTTTAATGGTTTGGATTTTGTCATCATTGCATATGCGCTTTAAGTAGGAAATGTAAAACATGGACACAGGTTAAGAGACACTAACTATGAACTCCAATAGATTAACTACAGTCTGCTGCCAGGAACATTGTAAATACAGTGCAAATGGGATTTACAAGAGCCACATGGATGACTGTTAACTGTAGTAAGAAACCTGTAATAGACTTATACAGTATATGGGAAAAATCACATTATGATTTTGGCTATCTGAAACCAAAAAAATTCATGAGCCTGATATCTGATTAATGTACTTCAAAATGAACAGTGTACGAGTGGTTAATCAAAATTAATTTTTCTTGACCTTTACAGTCACTACAGGCTGCAACCAAACTAACATTTTAGAGTGTAGTTTTGTGCACAGTTTTTCTCAAGTGGAGCTGGATAACAGCCAAAGTAGAAGTTTTTAAGATCACAGTATTTATTTTCTGGGCTCAGAATTCCCACAGATGAACGATGCCTCTGAGATCTTCTTAATACAGAGAGGTGCAGCCCAGGAGCTTTTCTGCAGAATAAGCTGCGTTCTGTGGAAATTTAGAGCTAAATTTATGAAGACTTTAACCACAACCTCAACAAAATGTAGTCCTTTGTTTTCATAGTGACACATGATATATGTACAAAAACAAGTTTTCCTTTTGCTTAAGTAACAAAAAATCCTGCATTTTTACATAGATATAAAGCCTAGGTATAGGTATATATTTTAAACAGGCTTAACAATTTGATGTGAAGTCTTCTTTTAAATTACTGATAGGGAAAATTAGCACAGCAAATAAATTAAGCTGCAAGTGGTCCAACAGGACGGAATTCAAACTGAAGACTTTGCTCAGTGCACTGGAGACCATACGATTGTGTCTCAATAATCAGAGCTTAAATTTTCCTAAAATTTGGGGTACAAACATAGAAAACTAACCCTGAAAATATGTGAAGGCTGGAAATATTTTTTACTGTGTGGTCATAAATAATAAATAATAAAACTTAAACCTCATGTTGCTCTTAATGTCACATTCGTAAGTCTATGAAATCCATCCTTCAAGGTACTCTGCTTGTAAATAGCTGACCTTAGGGAAGAAGCGGCAGTAGTCTCTGGTCAGAACCATCTCCACTACATCTTTCAGCCCCTCCAAACCCAACATATCTGCAGCCAGCACCACCTGACTGTGGAACAACAAACACCACATCCAGGTCAGCTTGATTTTTGGTCCTGTGTTCTAATTTTGCACAGCCTGTTTTCTTCACACAGAGTACCTGGAACTGGCTCCGCTGGGCAGATCCACAATGGCTCCATACATGAACTGAAGCAAAATTTCCATCTCATCTGGACCTAAGCTAAAAAAAATTAAAACAAACAGTTTGCAAGCCTTGAATCAGAGGTTAAAACACTAAACTGATCTCACCCTAACATTCTCAATCTATACATATGTTTTGGACATGAAGCTGAATGCTGTAAACAAAATCCATTTATCATGCAAAACAATCTATGTGCAACACAGGGGCCGTCTCACAGGTTTCCCCCACATGTCAGTGCAGCCACTTTCTATTCTGACAGCCGTGTCTTCCTCGTTACCCTCAGATCAGTAATGCTGAGGCATGTGACACGTCTTTCCCTGGAGGGAAAAAATGGGCTTCATTTACCTCCGTCACTCTGAAAGAAGGAGAATGCGGGTGGTGATGGCGGTGCTGAGTAGGTGGGTGGTAGCGAGGGCTCTTCAGAAAGAAAAGGATGAGAAGAGATTTATGTGCCTCACAGAGGAAACATTCCAACCTTCCTTGGTTGAAATCTGAGCGAACTACATGAGATTTCGCTGACAGCACACTTGCTGTGTCTGTATGTGTTTGGGTATGTGGCGTTAAACATGGTAGTGTGAGTAAAACCACATACAGTGCAGAGCCACCTCTGTGGCAATGCATGAATAAATAATGCCCTATATACAGCTGCATTGTTCAGAAATAACATTATACCAGAAGTGGAGGTGTATTATTGATCCCTGTGTCCTGCTGCTATGTGATGCTGATGTACCAGCCTTACCCTTGCAGAGTGATGCACTGTCTGGAGCTCTCCATCCAGCTCCCGCTAAGCATTGCTCGGAAGTACTGAGATCGTGCACACAGGATTGCCCTAGAAACCCAATAAAGCAGACAGTTGCATGTCAGAGATCCACCTACCATTTAATTTTTCACATCATTTGCAACTGGAATTGCAGCTGGAATTGTTTGCCCTTAAGTGGCTTTGAAGTGACAAGCAAGAGGAGAAAAAATATTGAGTTTTCTTGAATCTTTAGAGGCTATTTTTATTCTCTCTGACCTGATTGTACTGTCACTGGTATAAAAAAATATACAAGACTAGAATACTTAAATAGCTGCATTAAAGACAGGAGAGATTTTTCAGTAAATTCCTATTTTACAGTAAACCCTTGTTGAGTCCACATTGTTTTCTGCTCTATCTCATGGCAGTGTTTCCCACAGATCTGTGGGGCGTAAAATAAAGTCTATGTATGGTAAACCACACATTTAGGCTAAAAAGGCTAGAAGGTAGTGTGCTTCACACATGCTTGTGGCAGACTTTGTTAAGGTAAAGACAAGCCCCCAGTCAACTGGTTTAAGAGTAGGTACAGTTTCATTTGATCAAATATTTTTTGGTTGACTACAGCTCAGTTCTGCCCGTCAATTCATTTTCTTAACCATTTATCCAATCCAGAGTCATGGGGGGATGGAGCCTATCCCATGTGTTCATTCGGCAAGAGGTAGGGTATGCCCCGGACATGTCGCCAGTCCATCACAGGGGTAACACAGAAAGAGAAACACCCATTCACTTTCAAATTTACACCTTCGGCCAATTTAGAATCAATAGTTGACCTAACATGCATGTCTTTGGATGCATGAGAGGAAGCTGGAGTACCCAGAGAGAACCAAGAGAGCAAACTCCACAGAGAAAGGCCAGTTGGAAGGCAGCAGCCCAACTCATGATATAGAAATGTTGTTGGGTTTGTGTGATTATAAATAAGTTACAGTTCTATTTCACTGTTTTGTAAAGGGATAATATAGCTCAGAGATGTTAATAAATAAATTCAAATTAGAGGTATTCTGCAACAAGCTAGGGAATCTGCGGAGCCAAAAATTAAAAAATAACCCAGCTTCTCCTCTCTGGTGAGCTTTTGCTGGCTGATGGGTCCCCTGAGCAGGAGTTGGAAGAACCCTGTCTCCATGGATACCATCTGCTGTTACAACCTCTGCACTGCTGAATGACCACCCACCACCACTGCTTCACATTTGCATGAGTCAACAGCATACGTGCAAGCTCTGTATGGTTTAACATCTGGTAGATGTGCTGAGGTGAGGACGCTACCTACGATGTTATGAGAACAGAACACGAATCAAGGAATTTAATAAAATTAGAAATAGGAATAAGAATAAGAAACTTATAAGTAATCTTTACAAATGCTCTCAAATAATACACTACAGATAAAAACAAGATGGGAAACTTAAATTAATACTGACACACCACAACATGGGGAAAAAAGTATGTACTGAAGCCCATCTAAAAACTCCAATCCATGGAGGGAACAGAAATGAAAGGTAGTTATGAGACACCAGAATGAGTCTCTAAAATAACTCCAGTACAATCCAATAAGTGTTGGAAAATGTGGCACAGATATTGGTAACCAGATCAAAATATTCTGATCATGTTATGAACTAAAAATATTTTGGGAGGTGTTTGACACCAACAACAAAGTTTTGTGAAGGATCTGAAAGTGGCACTACCTTGTCTAATACTGAAGGACACTGATAGGAGGACTAAACTATATGACAATCACACCTAGGTGTTTTAAACCCAATCCCACCAATATATAACAGAAGTTATGGTAAACATATCAGAGGGAACAAAGAAAATAATAAGCTAAATAAAGATGTACCAAGCCAAATTTTTCCACTACCAGTAATTTTAGTTTTTGGTTACTGCTCATATCGAGTACCAATCTGATACTTGTATAAAGTCCATAGGTTGTGTAAGTAAATCATTCCTTTATGTGTGAGGAAACATCAGGCTTGACTTAAACATTGCTTTCCTAACAGTGTAAAATAAAACGTAACCAATAAACACATACAAGAATACTGAATTGGTAATTATTAGTCAAACAATAAATTACAACAGACAAAGATGAATAAAATGAAAAATAACATGAATACATTTATATTATTCACCAAAAATATATGCACAAGTCTTATTTAAGTTCAGTGTAAGAGTCTTTACTGCATACTACTTTACGATCATGCTAGTTTTTTCTTTTCCTGCTCTAGCTGCAAGTGTGCACATGCCTCACCTGTGGACAGGTGATAATATTACTCGTGTTACTGTAAGTGGAATAAAAGCTTCCCAACAAGTGTTAAACCAAACATAAGGAAAAAGAGAGGAGCTGACAAAGAAAGCAGAGCTTTTCAGTCATTGACTGAAGTGTGCAGTTAAGTCAGCTGCAAACACAAAAAGCAAAGCTGTTGGGGTAGCAGATGTGAAATACCTCTAAATTGTATTAGCTTCCTCCATGCAATGTTAGCTTTCAAACCAGCAATTAGTGCAGTGCTGCTGAGGTGTGGTGTAGTGAACAAAGAATAACAACGAAATGAAAAGATCAGCCTGATAGATCAGCCAGCTTTCTGAGTCAGATTCAGACCAATATCCAAACTGAATACTGGAGCGGTGTTTGCCTAACTCTAATTCTACTCTGTAATAATACTCTGACAGGACTGCAGAAAAAAAAAATTATCGGTGCCAAACTGCCCTCCACAGGCCGTCACTCTGATGAACTCTTAGCTCACTCACATATTGTCTCTATTAAAACATCCACCATACCTGCTACTAAACCAAAGCATGCTGCACATACTCTTTATTGTACATTACTATATACTGGTGTACATACCTATATACTTTAAACACTTTCAAGTTCCCATGTATATACTGTATATATAGTAACTAGTTATCCATCCCTTATTTATTCCAAAATCTTTGGACTCTGCACCATTGCACATATGAATATGCTATCCATGCTGTTATTGTCTGTGTCATGTTGTTATTGTCTGCACTAGATGACTGTTCTGTTGTTCTATTCCATTTACATTGAGAGCAAAGAAAAATGTCGGAGCCCAATTCATTGTATGTGCACACATACTAGGCCAATAAAGCTAATTCTGATTTTGATTCTGAAATGACCTGAATTAATTTAGACATGTGTTTTCACACATGTATCCATGTCTTACAGCGTCACCTCACCTTCTCATGCATATACAGTGGTGTGAAAAAGTATTTGCCCCCTTCCTGATTTCTTAGTTTTTTGCATATTTGTCACACTTACATGTTTCAGATCATCACACAAATTTTCATATTAGACAAAGATAACCTGAGTAAATACAAAATGCAGTTTTTAAATGATGATTTAATTTATTAAGGGAAAAAAGTTATCCAAACCTACCTGGCCTGTGTGATAAAGTAATTGCCCCCTAAACCTAATAACTGGTTGTTCCACCCTTGGCAGCAAGAACTGCAATCAAGTGTTTGCAATAACTGGCAATGAGTCTTTCACATCACTGTGGAGGAATTTTGGCCCACTCTTCTTTGCAGAATTGTTTTATTTCAGCCACACTGGAGGGTTTTACAGCATGAATGGCCTGTTTAAGGTCATGCCAAAGCATCTCAATCGGATTTAAGTCCAGACTTTGACTAGGCCACTCCAAAACCTTCATTTT